>JAGDQP010067465.1:0-11146 GCA_022664845.1 Lepisma saccharinum
CGAAACCTGCTACGCTTTTCTCATGGAATATTGCACAATATCGTTTAAACAAGACTGTTCGATCCCAAGATTAGAGTTGTTATACCGTGTTAACCTGCGAGGCTCTCTTCTTGCTAGCAGCGAAAGCAGCTGCAAAACGATATCATCTGCAGTACGTTCTTGGTGGGTACCTCGTTGATAAACGCGCGCAAAAGAGAAACAAACATCTTCCCGTTAGAGGGTTTTTTTTTTTGTTTTTTTTTTGTACTTTATAAGGTTTAGGAGCAGCCAGTTCCAGCTTTCCCATCATTTTAGTTGATTATCCGATACAAATCCAGTTACAGGTTCAGAAAAAAACAACAACATTGGACAGCGACAATCTTGTTTTGTTGTTCAATGACAAATATAAATCCCAAGTTGTGACAAGAATATGTATAATGGTGGGATAATGCCAACACTAGTACTTTTCTCCTCTCAGTATTGGTGATACTTCAGGTGAAAAAAAAACAACACCACGAGCTTCATTTTGATATTTCGAAAACTGGAGATATTGAAAAAAAGGGGGTTCAAACCAAGGATGTACTAATAGAGGATATGCTTATAGCTATCTCATACCAGCCCAGCGCAAGAGTGAAACCAAAAAACAACTAAGCATCGACCAAAGCGAAATACCTGATTGGTTAGGGAACAAGCAGAGAGCTTGTTGCCATCTTTGTTAGCCGAAAACAATGTTTCTGATTAGAATAAGTGGGCTAACTGGCTGGAACTGAGCTGTGACGTTTGGCTTCACCACATATCCTCTATTAGAACATCCTTGGTTCAAACGCACGCCAAAATTTGATGGGGCAATCTTAAAGTCAGTTGATCAGCTATTTATTTCAAACTTAGGCAAAGAAAGAACATTGATAAAAACGCCTTTTCACTAAACTTGCATTCAGTGAAAAAGAAGCGCAGGAAGTAAAAAGTTTGGCATTAAAAATATATGTAAAAAAAAAGTCCAAAAAGCAAAGGAAAAGTAAACTAAATTAAAAAAATGATTTGACACTGTTACAGAATCCCTAATATTTTCATGGTAATACCAAAGAAAATAATAATAAGTGAATCTTGCTATATTGTGCATAGTATACAAAAATTCCCGTCCTTCGGACTACTCGTCAGATGGCAGCACAAGTCTAAGATCACGTGATACCGCCGAGCAATGCCATTCGCGGGAAATTATTAATTTCCTTTGGCTAGGATGTGAATTAAGTTTTCGACCATAATAGTCGTTATGCTTCATAAGAAATGTTTACTATATTTAATATTGTTTACGTTCTACATTGCTTTATAGTCTTTTTTATTCTTTAGAAATAAATTGCTCTTTGTCTCATCTTTGCTTTCTAAGCTTATGTTCTCTTGATTTTATATCCATTTTCTCTGTACGAGGTAGATAGTTCTTCTTCTTCTTCGTTCAGTTACATAGATAAAGAATGACACTTGGTTGGTTGGTTAGAAACAAGGATGTTCTAAGAGAGGATTTTCTTGTGGTTATCTCGTGCGTAGAGAAAGAATGAAGCTAAAAAACAACTGAGTATCGACCAAAGCGAAATACCTAATTGGTTAGGGAACAACTAGAGAGCTTGTTGCCATTTTTGTTAGCCGAAAACAATTCTTTTGATTGGAGTAAGTGGGTTAACTGGACGGGACTGCGCTGTATGATGTTTGGCTTCATGTTCTTGGCAAAATCGCATATCCTCTATTAGAACATTGTTGGTTAGAAACTGAAGGCACCAGGACTGACCGCAACTGTCGCTAGTATCGAGGTATACGTGAGAACTTCTAGCTTTGGCAATACTTCTCGCTTTGTGGTAATTTTGAACAGGGATAGGAAGCGGCCACCAGCCTTAGTATTGTAGCATGAACTTTTTAACAAAATATCATTGTGTGATATCCACACATAGTGAAAGATAAGCGTCTCCTGGAAGAAATGAAAATATTGTATAAAGACTTCAAAGCATCTTCAACGTGTTCCAAACATTGGAAGTGCTGAAAACCTCATCAGTATTTTTTTACAACAAACAAACCGTTTTACATTATAACTGTTGGCATTACCCCAACATTTGGATTGTGGGGGGTAATGCCAACAGCGGTTTATTATTTTGAGATCACGACGACTAAATGTTTGACATATTGCCAAGTGTTTCTACTATTAATGTCTACTTTCTACCCCAAAATTTGGTTTCTAGTATTTATATATTTTAAGTAACATTTTTTCTTCAAAATCTGAATCAATGTCAAAGACTTTGTGATCTCCAAAAGCCCAACCTGAAATGCAACTTTCGACTTCAATTACCAGTTCAAAAGATTCTTGTGTAAAAATTCAATCAAGTTCCAGCTGTAACAGAAAACCTTTTTATCTATAAACGGTACCACTCCCATAAAATTCGGACTTACCATTTATAAGTTACACAATTCTAAAGATATTTATGTTGGTATTAACCCCGTGTTGGCATTCCCCCCATCTTACCCTACCAGACGTGATTCATATGAAGTGTGAGAAAAAGGATGACTTTAAAATAGAAAAGGTGTACATTTCTTTTTTACAGAGTGCATGATACCCTTTTTTCGTTTTATACTTTTTTGTTAGTTCTTATGTTCTATTCTACCTTTTTCTTCTAAAGAACACGTACAGACACGTCGATTTCTGGTATTTGCTTTAGTACTTAATTTGTGATAAATGGGTTCTCCATAACTTGACGAATGACATTGTCAAAATACTAAATAACTGAAGTTAAGAGCTGTTCTCACACATTTAACAAAGGTAACTTTGATCTGCTGAAAAAAATCATTGTACTTGTCTGGAATGTGGTTCTATTACTTCTATTTTAAAACACTCCTAAGCTTTTGTTCATTCTTTTTTTGTTCTTTGTTTTCTGCCATTACAATAAGATTCGTTCTTGTTTATTTTTTTCCAGTTCTCTACAAAGTTCGATGTTCAGAGGATTGGATGATGGTGGACTTACTTAAGACTGATGACGTCATAGCAGTTTACCTTGAGCAGCTCAAGTATTATCCAGGTAAGTGCAGATTAAATTATTTCTTTAATGTCGCACACACACACATTTACAGCCAGACACATATTTTCACACAGCATTCTCAGTTCGCTGCATCCGTCTTTCAAAATGCTGTTCTTCAAGGATGAAGCGCGGATTAAGCAAGCATTATTTCATCGTTATATTTGAATTACTTAAATAATTCTGTGAAAAACAATACCGTACATCAAAGAGGACGGTGATTTACTGTTGAGGAACACCTGAATAAGAACTTTCACTTTCTTTAATATCTATGTTACAATCCCACGAATGTAAACGGCTTAGAATGTAAATAATAAAAAAAAAATCTGAGTCATAGAGTTAGGAATAAAATAGAGTGTGCTTTCATGACATCTCATGAAGCCAAATTTACGGTTCAACGGCAGCCATGGGTGACCCCATTAGAGTCCCTCTATACCGAATACTGTGGGTCAGTCGGTGACTTTTTTGAAACGCACGTTTCTGTCGTGTGACTACAACGTACACAACACATCTAGGACATTTTCAAGCATTTTATAATTGTCAATTCTCTGCGAAACAGCCGACTTTTCGAACAGCGATACCTATTTTGCAGGTTTCATCTGACATGCACGCTTCTCATTACTAGTTTTATCTTTCCATAAGAATAAGAAAGTAATACTCGGTATAGAGGGCCTCTAAATACGGGGCCACTTAATGTGGTGGAAGTGCCACGTACCTTTCGTTTCTTGGCTTCACTCCCCTCGCCCAAAAAAACAGCCACACGCTACCTCTATTCCATTCCTAACTCTATGGCCTGTAATAATTCATTTTGTAGGGTTGCACAATATTGTATCGTTTCTTTAGGTTCTGAAAAAAATAAATCTAACAGCTGATTTTCATGAAAGCTTGCGTTGCTTGCGATTAGGGTGAGTAGTCACTTGAAACACGTGTTTTAAGGCCCCTATTACATGTTCTACGTGTAATACGTATTTTAGTTGGCTATTCACCCAAATCGCAAGCACAGCAAGCAACTCAAGCTTTCATGAAAATCAGCCTTAAATGTAACATAAGCTATTACTGATTTCATAACTTAGGCCGGCTTTTCATACAGGTGCTCGCTGCGTGCTTTGGCAGAATAGCCAATTGAAACACGTGTTACAACACGTAATAAAACTACACCATGAAACACCAAGTGTTTCAATTGGCTACTCACCCTAATCGCAAGGAAAGCAAGCAACGCAAGCGGGCTTGAACATGATCCCTTACTCATAGAAATAGCAAGTAAAGCACATGACAAGCGCCTGCAAGGCTGTTTACTTTTTTACTTTTTGTAAAGCCTGTTTACTTTTTAAAAAAAATGGTTTTATGATGTGAAGATTGCACGCGAAGTTATAGGTGACTTTTGTTACTGTAGCTTCTGGTAATTCTGCAACTTGAATGGAACCTAGTTTCCAAGAAGAATTACATGGATAATCTATTGATGGAATCTGTTAAGTACACGGACCAGCTTTACGTTCGTTCACTTTCTAGTTCGTAATCTAATTGTTCCTAACCTAACCTCACCTAATTCGTTTGATATCTCTGTATTGATTTAAACAGAACAGATCTCGCTCGTAGCTACAATTTATTTAATAGCGATGGAAGAGAAACATATAAGATAGCGGTGAGATTGCCAAATATAAATAAAAAAGAAGCCGTTTCGTAGTATTTCGTGTAATGGAGAGCCTTAGTCGTACAAATGCAATAAATAAAACGTTAAGAGGCGCCATCACGACATGAAACACGCGACGACATTTGAGTACGCTCTCATGATGAGGACATTCATCACTAAAAAATATTCGGGAGAAATCTTGTTAGGATGCTGTTCACGTAGCAGGAAGGATGTTCTTCTGCCCTCAGAGGAAACATGCGACCACGTGCTGAGCCTATCTTCTTCCTTTATATGTTAGTTGTTTTTCAGCAACACTGTCAGAGGAAATTTCGCGCAGAGGTAATGCAACAAAGCTGATGACATGTTTATGAATAAATGATACTTATATAAAAGATTTAACCATTGTTTATATTAAAATAATGACAAAAAACTGTCAAAGAAAATTTCGATTCTTTTGATGAAACGTCAAAGCAAAAACATTAAAATAAACAAGAGTGAGCATGTTCTAAGCAAACACCATCTTCTGCACGTGCCTTGCGGTTACGACAGACGAAATTCTTTTTGTCTTCCTGCTTGCATGTAAGAAGCTCCCAAGAAACTTTTCACTCTCCAAATTGACCAGGGCGAAGGAATAGAAAACTGCGAGCTTTCGAGCTCTACATAGCTATACTGGAGTGACTGCTAGTGTCGAATGATTGACTCCAGAGCAAATATTTAAAATCGATTGTCCACTTCCAGTCTAAACCAATATGAACCAAATTTTAAGGTCTAATTTAGTTTTATACGTTCGTTATCGCTGTGCGGCCCGTTTTTTGATTTAAGACTTAATTCCTAAGTTATTCATATAATAGTACACCACACTCTGCATATAATAAAAAATACTGGAAGTAGGGGTCTAATATTTACGTTTATTTTATTTATTTATTTATATGCAAGAATTAGGTCATAAATAAAAAACGGACTGCACAGCGATATCAAGCGTAGAAAACTGAGTTAGAACTGAAAATTTTATTTTAAAAAACACCAAACGTGACTTTTCTAATTCAATCTAACCAATGGTCACTAATTATTATAATATTAAATTTCCTAATGCATATATACATAAAAAAGAAATAAACATAACAGCGCCAGGATTTTTAACTCGGGATTCCGGATCAGCTTTATGACACGTTAACCATTAGGGTAGGCCTATAAATCCCAATCAGCTGCTTCTCAGTGTTGTTTATAGTTCAAATGGTTTTCGATAGAGTGCGCCAGAGTGGGCCACATTGTTTCCATATGAGCTGTCCTTAAGACGCAAGTAAATATTGAAGTTAAAAGTAACTTTTTTGCGTACTTATCGCTTCCTATTACAATGTTCCGTAATTGCTATTTTGCTTACTTTCCAAAAAAAATAGTAATAATGTCTTTCGTTTGTTCTCAATTTTTAAAAACCGTAAAAAGTTGGGTGAGCGGATGCTCTTTTCTTGGGGGCGCTCTTTCATGTACCTGCTAACCGTGTTCTTTGCTTGCGATTTGGTTTATTGGCCAACAGAAATACGCGATGCCATTTTCTTATTGCTAAACAGACAAAAATCCGCAAGCGAAGCACGTGAGTAACACGTGCATGAAAAGGTATCCTCAGCCAGCCTTTCATGGAGTGCTAGCTTCTCACTTTTGCTTGCGATTTGTCTGAGTAGCCAATTGAAATTCGTCTTACAGTATATCTATTGGCTATTCGCAAAAATCACAAGCACAACATCTGGCTACCGTATACGTGGAAATTCAGCCTAGTCTATATTCAGATTTAGATGGCAGCACCATCAACTCTTTCATGCCATAGCACTATCTCAACGATCATTGGTGGTTAGATTAGGAACAGAATCAGGTTTCCCAATTGCCTTAATAGCCCTCAAACGAGAATACAGGCAAATAAAACCCGCGCTTCTCACGAATGTTCATGAAATAAAGCTCTCCTAATGGCTGTACATGTCATGTGCCGATATAAACGATTCCTCGAAGCTCGAGGTGACAAATTATTCTAAAATTATTTGTTCTTCGAGCAACATTCATTAGTATATTTCATAGGGAGATACTTATTTTCCACTTTTCTCATTCATGCATGAAGAACAAGCTGCGGTACTTTTTATATCATTGAAACGTGTGCATTTTTTAAAAAGTCAAACAGTGAAAAAAAAGTAACCCATCAAAGATCGTGTCGGACATTTCACTTCTTTGTATATTGCCATAAGAATAGTAGGCGAGTCAAAAGTTATTGTTCTCGGAGCTAACGGTTGCACTGTTGAATTAAACTGCCGCATTCTCTTAAGAAATAATAACACGTTTCGTGAGAGGCGACAATGGAGTGGAGCCATCCGAGGGACCGAAAGAAAAGATGGGAGTTTGTGAATGGTAACTGTTTTAGGCTCCTCTTTTTTTGTGTATCTATTCTTTTGTTTCTGAATGCTTTTATGCTGCTTTGCATGTCTCTTAATGGACTTCAGACCGAAGAAATCCAGAAGCACGTCACATTATATTATTATACAAGCATGCGACCAAAATTTTCTTTTGAAGTTTTTCCTTTAACCAGGTGTTACAAAGATGGGTTATCTAGGGGTAGCGATAACAGTTAATAAAGCTGCCAAGTCATTTACTGATCGTAGTACGTAATTACTTATTTCTCAGTGGAATTTGGGAATAATGAGGCGAAATTATTTTTCAACGTACAAGCTCCCGCGTAAAGCCTTATTTTTATGAACGCTTGCGTTGCTTGCGATTAGAGTGAGTAGCTAATTGAAACACGTGTTTAATTACGTGTAACACGTCTTTCAATTACCTATTCATCCAAATCGCAAACTCCCTAAAAGTGGGCAGGAAAACAAGAAACATTTGTTAGTATCAGGCTGACTTTTCATATACGCGCTCTCCGCGTGCTTTCTTGTCATTTCTATTGCATCCAACTGAAGCACGTGTTAGAGTCAATTTTCATGAAAGCTTGCTATTTAAGTGAGTAGCCAATTGAAACGCGTGTTTTATTGAAAGGTAAGTGTAACACGTGTTTCAATTGACTCTTTAACCATCGCAAGCAAAGCAAGTAACGCAAGCTTTCATGAAAATCAGCCCTTACACGTAGAACACGTGTTTCAATTGGTTATTCAGCTAAAACTCAAAACAAAGCACGCGGAGAACGACTGTATGAAAAGCTGGCTTTACTTATCGAAATCACAAGCAAAGTACGAGTCTATCATGTTCATGAAAAGCCAGCCTTCCCTATAAAAAAATCTTTTCATTTAACTCTGATTTGAAATCTCATGATCACAATGGATCTTTGATAGTCCTCTAGGACAGACTTTGTCTCGCAATTATAAACTATTCTATAAGGTAACCTTTATTGAACTGATTTTTTTATTGCGTTCAGAGACCAATACATTGGGTATTCCCATGTGATATAGAACATGCCATTTTTTTTTATTAGAAACATAAACACGTATTCATTTGGCAGTTAAAACAAGACATACAGTATAATTACACACATGAAAAGAAATCAAGAGAAAGAAATACATTTAGCTGGAAAGGATATTCACATAATATATACATTTGTTTATCCGTACATGAATTTCCATGAAGCACATAGAGTTTAATTATTATAGACATTTTGTAATTTACCTTGAAGTCATATTCAGATCAGTTTCTAAGTATTCTTCCACAGTGTGAAAAGCAGTGGTTTAACAAGAGACTACGTAATTATTTTTGAACAGTGCATGTTTAGTTATACGCTTAATATGAATAGGCAATTGGTTGAAAAGTTGTACTCCTTTACATGCAAATGTTTTTGAAAAGAAAGTAGTGTTGGGGAGCGGAATCTGAAGGTGAGATTTAAGTCTAGTATTGTGTTCATGTTTGGCCTTTTTTTTTTAATGGACTAGAAGAAGTTTCTCGTATATATGTAAAAAAGGAAGTTAAAAAATATTTAGATTTTTGAACAGTGCTCTACAAGAATGAGGTGTTTGTAATTATTTTTATTACCGTACTTTGTTTTGGAGTATAAAAGCTTAAACAAACATGAAAAAAAAACCGTAGATGAACCTGCAGAACGCTATTACATAATCTTATTTTACTTTCGAACCGTGCATAGTAAGCTGATAATTCTGCCCTTTTGCTTAAAATGGAAACAAATAACCTTATTATGAATATTACAGAGGATCTCTTATAGTAAATACAAATTTTGTAATAGACTAAAAGAAAAGATAATATTGAGGAGATATTTTGACATATAAAGATAATCCATTTCCAGTATTTCCATCTTTCCATTTATGACTAAAACTCGTCCTTCTCACCCTACGAAGAGAACCCTTTATTCAAAGAATAAATTATAATAAAACACAAATTTATGAGATATCAAAACAGCGTTTGAAAGAGTCTTTTATCAATACTTACTCCATTGTCATGGATCTCGATACGGGAGACGGATCTACTTCTAGTCACCCGAAATTGAAGCCAGCGCAAGCCATGATCACCTGGAAGGTGAAATTGATTAAAAAGTCAACTGAACATCACGTTGCGCACAATACCTTATTTAAAATATTCCAATCTTCCTCCTCTCTTCCTTAGCTAGATCTTCATCCATTCTTTGCTTCCACACACCCAGGCATAGGCCAACCAATAAGACGCAAGTAAATCAAAATTTACCAGACAAGATTAATCGAAAACCGGTATCAACTTGACCGAGCTTAATTGTATTTGGCCAGTCGATCCATCTCCAGTATCTAAATCCATGCTCCATTGTAATTTCAAAGCTTAAATAAGAAACCACAAGATTATGAGTAATAATAATAATAATAATAAACTTGTATGATGCTAGACTCATTTATAGGTTCACATAGATTCGTCGCTAACTCTTTCAATTAGAATACTGTTATCCTATTTGATCTATATGTCTTGTATCTTGATAATTACTGTAGCTGCACTTATAGGAATAATTACTATTTATTTATTTAAAGTACATATCATAGATACAGTACGTGGTAGCCACTTTAACACTAGGAAGTAACATAAGAAAATTGTAAATAAATAAATAAAATAACAATACTCTCCAAAAGTACTTGCATCACACTATAATTTCTTTAATATTTAAATTCTACTCTTGTAATTTCAGTCTTCTTTCCCCTTTGGGGGTTTACTTCTTATTCATTCGCTTTCTTCTGCCTTTTTCATGTAGGCTTCCTTTGACATTTTTCTTATTGAAGATAATCGTTAGCTTCGAAATATTATGAGGGCAGTGTGTCACCATCTGTTCCGAATTGTTCCGTTGTTTCACTCATCTAGTTCTAGATTCTTAAGCAATTTCTTTACAGTAATATTTAAATTCTGAGTATTTCAAAGCAATAATTTCTTGAGCTATTATCTAGTTCCTCAGATGAAAGATCTGAGGTAGATCCATCTTTAAGTGACAATTGTTCAGTATCTTTCATCTTTCAATACTTACAACTGTCCATCTTCGTGTTGTAAACTTTTTCTCGTGTTTGTTTAATAATTCCGTTTAGCTTTTCATAAGTAAATTATAATAATTGTGTCTTGTGACTCTTTTTAGAACAATATAGTAATCATCAGTAGATTGTATTGATATTTCTGTTTGCTTGAGTTTTGTCATTTAAATAATGAAAATACAGTAGAACATCGATTATCCGGATTAGTTAGGGACCAACTAGTGTCCGGAAAAGCGATATTCCGGATAAACTATTATTATTCAAAATATAACGCTAACTAAATATGAAAGTAAAATAGGCTTACCCACATAATCTTGGCATCTGGAACATAAGTGTGTTTTTTACAGTGTTAGAGTAATAACACAACACTGTTAAAGGGCTCAAAACAAGATTTACTGTAGCCAAACAGAACGAAAATTCGTCATAATGTATTTTTATTTCTGACTCGGAACTTACCAGCTAACCGCTTTCCGCATAATTGATGCTCTAATGTATCAATAAAGCAATTAATACGGCATCACCTAGACTGGTTAACCTGCTACTTTTCATAAAACAGTATATCATTATCAGCTCACCAGATTTTAAACATCCCATATCCACTTGCAATATATGATATGTAAATCCTCTTCCATAATGAGCCGCGGTAGCTCAATTGGTAGAGCGCTCACCTCTTGTGCTTGGGGTCGTAGGATCGATCCGTGCTCATGCCATGAGGGCTTTGTGGTGGACAAACACCGTGTGCGTGGGTTTTATCGGTATGCTCTCATTTCCTCTCACTTTCTTCATTCCAGCAATTCATCCCATCATCATCCATCCAGTTTGAGCAAAAGTTGCCTAAAGGCTTTAAAACTAAATTCAAATATCTCTTTCATATCCCTGAACTCTCAAAGAACATTGGTATACTACAGCAATTATCATTGATCATATCTTCGCTCAATTTTTTGTGTTATGATGATTATGAACACTTATAGCAATGAAGCTCTTTCAGCAACAGTGGCAGCGTAAGGCAATCTGGGGCC
>JAGDQP010067466.1:0-11146 GCA_022664845.1 Lepisma saccharinum
CCACACTTCGTTAAACATCCTTATATGCACCAACGACTTCACGCCTGTGGAGAAATCTCTTCTTTTCAACTATAGAAAGTGGATTCCAAAAGAATTCTTCTCTCCTTTCCTTCCAATTCCACTTCACTACTCTAGCTCTTCCATCCTATTTCCATTTTTATTTCATTTTTTTCCTTCCTCACTATCCTCTCACTCTGTCATACCTGCTGTCGAGTTCTAACGTGGAGCTGCGTGCCTAGAGAGATTTTTGTTTGTATATAAAAAGAGAAGAAGTAGAAGGATGCGAGATTGGGAGGATGACAGCCCCCGCTCCATTTCTCTCTCTCTCTCTCTCTTACATCGTTTCAATTACATTGATCACCGTGGTTAGCCCTCCTCCCCTATGACCTAATCTTTCCACCACTTTGTTCTTTTAACCGCCCACTCATTGAAATGCATTCTTAATCTTTTCACTGGGAACACATAGATACACAGACAGCATCAGAGTCTGGTTTCGTTCTCATCGAATACCACGTTCGTCTTTTCTTTTTTTTATCTTCGCTCGGTCAGTTGGCCAAAACTTGCAACGGGAGAAATAAATAGGTTCTGCAGAAAGGTTTCACATGCCTCTTGTTGTATATACGAGCTGCCATCTAGTGTTAATGATCTTGAAATACAAAGGGAACAGATGCAGTAGAGATGTCTCTATTCTAAGTTAATAGAAGAACGTTCATTTTTTCAGTATACCACACGCATCCTATTTAGAATTGATTCCAATAAAATGCTACCTTTAGCATTATGCTTGCTTCGTATTAGATTAATAACGATATATTAGAAACTTTCTTTCATTAGAATAAAATTTTGCAATAATCACTTAACAAACTGCAGTCTTTCCTTCTATAGACTGATGAATGTACAGGAAGAACGCATGTTTTGACATTTCTTCCCATTTTGTTTTTAATTTCTGAATAAGAATAATTTGCTGTAAAGATATTGAAAGGTGTTATTTACCTAACAAAGTTCAAAAACAAATGAAATAATTCTTTATGTTAAAATTACTTATGAAATAACTAATGCCAAAGTGTATTTTATTTGACTGAAGAAAACGTACAGGTAACAATCAAATTTATACACTTTTCTTCTGCACTTTTTCCTTATTTTTTTTTTGTTTAAAATGTGTGAGTAATATATGCAAGAAGTGCCGAAAAATTTAATGTTTTTATTTTTTTCTGAATTATTCTTCAACAGTTAATTGTTAAGTAATATTTTTTTATTTTTTTTTAAATAGGGATTGTTAATAAGATGTAATAAACGGCGATTCACTCAATTTTAAAAAAGTGCATGTATATTATGATTGTAGTTACTCAGTTTATCAAGGCAATAAACTATTACAGGATAATCATCGTTTTACCCTTATTCCCAACAATTTACCGAAAACACTTAATCTCCTATTGTGAATTGAATGGAAGTGAAATACATTTCGTTACTAGGAACTACCGACATACATGTAGTGGTCTATTTTATGTTGTCGGATATGTCGCTGATACTTTAGAAGTAAAAAGATAATAGAATTGTACTCCACGAACTAAATTCAATCCCTGAAATGTTTTACTCTTTTATACGGTAAGAAAGTGATATCATGGAATGTGATTTTATTTTAATCGAAAATAGTGGTCTTAAAAGACATGCTGTTGCAATGGATAGCAAAAACGATATTTTTATATGGGATTCCGATGTTTGGAAGATGTAATGTATTCTTCAAACTTAAAGGGACAATTTTTCATCCCTTAAAGTGGTTTACCACTTTTTCTGATTTCTAGATAAGTCTGTTTAACCGCGAAAGTTTTCGAAAGACAAAGTGGTACAGTTAATTTAATTTCGTTAGTTTAAAATAAAAAAGGATGAGAAAAATATACCAAAAGACGTCAGGAGCAAAACATATACAAGAAATCGTTGAGCGTAGTTTTCAAGTACCTTTGGGAGGAAAGGGATCATACCGAAGGCGTTAACTCGCAATTTTCTGGCTAGCCTACTGGGGGGAGGGGGAAGCGTTGGGTCGTTGGATGGAAAGTAGCATCTTCAAATGTCAGCAAGATCAACATTTTTATCTTTTTCATTCATCATAGCATTACTTTCCCTTTTTTCTATTTACGAATAAATGCTTCATTTTATATTTGCAACATTTTATTATATCGTTTGCGTGATGGAAATTGCATGTCAATGGATATAAATTCATGTAAAATTATTACATTTCCATCGTAAAGGGCTACCATAAATCGTATCATTTTTCGGGCCAAAAACATCATTTATTATCCAATGAAAATCCGGCGTAAAATATTGGTCCTTCTTTCCGCCCTCGTAAGATGTAATATTCCGCTTCATTTGATCGGAATTCCTCTTTTCGGAATTTATGTAAATGTTATCTAGTGGAGATCATCACACTCCGTTTATGAAACGATTGTGACCCAGAACTCAGACCTAAATATCGTTCATCCAGTTGATCATGACTGTTTTATCCGACCTCTTTTTTTCAGCAATTGTTTTCCACAATAAAGAAAGTCATATTAACTTACTAAGCCGAACAATGTAAAATGTTGATAATAAAAACACTGCTCTGGAACTGTGACTGGATAGGTATAACTTGACATTGTAAACGGGATGTAGATTCAACTCCGCCTCAAATGTAAAGATTTCTTATAATTTATTTTCTGTTAAGGAGTTATATGAAATTTAGTAATGGTACTTGGAAGTGTGGTTTCCGCCGCAACTCTCACCTCTTTGAACTGAAGTTGTGAACGCCAAATGATTAAGTTTTGCACCTAATAACGCTTTCCATCAAGGCTACATATGTATATTTTAACTTTGTATAAATTCCTTCCATCTTGGTCTAAAATTTGGTTCCATGACACACATTTCGGAGGATTTGTCAACAGTGTTCTTCAACAAATCTCTACAGAATAGTCACTTTGACGCTTCGGTAATCAGATCTGGTTGCAACGATAGGGCACTAGTTTTAGAGACAATGTATTTTACATTGAAAAGGAAAGCCGAGTCTTCCCCTAAATACCAAGAAAATGTCGAAACCAAGATTGAGTAGAGGAAGGCGAAAAATAAAACGAAGCACACCAGAAACTTTTCTCGGATAAGCAGGTTTCCGAGGAAGTGACGACGTTGGACGTTATCACAACAACGCTGCGTGAAATACAAGAAGAAGATAGCAACGGAAAAGCGCATTTAAATGCAAATTTCCGCCAGTTACATGTTTTAGCATAACTTAAAATCGTTCAAACTGAACGATAAATATATCTCCTGTGACGCGTGATTTCATCTGCAACCGTGACTATTGTCGACTCATTTTCGAATTTTCAACTGAGAATATTTTGGTAGCAGAGGCGATGTTTTCGTCCATGTTTATGACTGCATGAAAGGGAAGTTAATTTGCGTTTGCGGTGTTTGCTGAAATAATCTTCTCTCCCCCCTCTCTGTATTTATATATTAAGAAACAAAATACTACAATATCAAGTATAATCCTTTTTTCAACTTTGTTTATCACAGTAGTAAAATAATAATTAATAGTTAAAATAATTAAAATAATAATAACAGGATACGCCATCACTAGTACAACACTATGTCAGTTTAACGTTTAGTACAGAAACGTCTATTTAACTTAATTAGAACCCTGGTTGGTATATGATTTCTTCATTCCTATTGGTTTTCAAGTATTTAGAATTTTAAACTTATCTACCACTGAACGTCATTCTAGTAGGAAAGTTACCTCGGAATGGTCAGGTCGCTTTCTGTGCACGTGGTCACGGGGTCAAATCTCGCCAGGGACTATTCTATGGAGTGGCTCGGAGACCACTTTATCAAAAACTATAGGTGTCATCCTTAGAAGCTGAACAGCTCATTAGGGATGTTAGTAACAATTCATTCGCTCAGTCACTTAATTAGGACAGTGGTCACCAACCTTTCATCAACTGCGAATCCCTTGTCAAATACACATTAAGTAATTGCATTTCTTCATGCTACCAAAATGTTTACAATTAAATCCTCGGATGTTAAAAGCAACTAAATCGGAAAATCCAATTTTGAAGGAGAATTAAAATCATTCTCTCTTAAACTGTATTATATAAGATGTAGTATCACTTTCTCGGTTCTGTTATGGGTCTAATTAAGGAAATGTTTCACTATCCGCAGGTATTAAAATCTCTAAATTTTGTGGTTTATCCTACATTTCAAACTTTGTCTTACTGCCTTTTAACATAGCATCAAACAAGAAAGGAGGAAACACTATTAATATGAATGTTATAGTGGAATCTTAATTTTTATATATATATATATATATAATCACTTTAGAAATGAGTATGTAGGAAGTTCTGTAATTATTACAAAATAATATTTTGTGCTTTCTAACAAAATATCGTTATACTCTATGTCTGCTCTGTGACAAAATTTTATTCTCTCCACTTGCTTGCTTACTTTTTTATGCAAACCAGTATATCATGATGAAAGTACTTTGAGTTAGGGAAGTGACATTTTGATAGACTTTTCTAACTGATGTATCGTCTCAGCGCTGATAGGTACTTTTCAAGAATGAGTTGTTTTTTTTTCAAGAAATAAATAATGAACCTTTCGCAGAAATTAACGAATATAATGAGCTCTATTTATTGTGTTCGGTTAAGCAGTGTATTAGCCAAGGCTATGAGAACATGGCCATAAGGTCTGAATGGTTACCTAAGTTTCAAAAGGAATGAACACATTTAAATTCCCGGATGATTAGGTAATCGAAAGAACAAATTTAACTTTCATCTTCGTACAACGTAGTCAACTTCAAGTCAACTTCGGAATCGACATTCACAGAATAACTAGACCAGTGTTTCTTCCAGCGAAAATGCTCTGGGGGTATGTTCAATCTTTCAGTAGGGTAAAAGAGGATAGAGCGCGTAACCCTTTAGTGGTAGCTAAGCATCACGGTTGATAGCAACAAGAGACCTCATAACCCCTCAGAAAAAAAAAGTGCAACAGGTAGAAACATTCAGAAAGGGGTTGGAGAAGTATGCGGATTATGTTGACAATAATTGGTGAAATGTTTCAATATCTGCTATTTATGAAAAATCATGCATTGCGTTTCACAGTGATGCAACCACCAGATCCATTAATTTATTTGCCATTCATTTAATTGACTCGGTCTCGGGGTAATACCCCCTCAGTCAAAGTAATTCATATTTCGTTTTTCCCCTTGAATCCATACAAGAGAGCGTGTTCCATCATACAATGTTTAAAGGAATTAAGAATGACCTTTCGAATACACTAAGTTTTAACGGTGTGTGTTAAAATGCACATGTTTATAGACTTGATTCCTTTTAACATAGTATCTGGTTATGATATATGATATTAATCATTGATGAGTGCGATGTCTGAAATAAGACGAGATATTCTCCAGATGTAGCCAGGGTCGGATTTATAAACCCTGAGGCGTCCTAAGCCCATGACTTTCAGTGCCTCTCCTTTTCCCCTTCCCTATCACCCTTCCTGTTATTTTTCCCTTCCCATCTTCACATTATGACAAAATACCTTTCTCCCTCCTCGCGCGAAATAATAATTATTTTGCTTTGCTAATGTGGTTATCTACAAAATAAAGTTCAATAATATTAATAATAATAAAACAATGACATTGAATACATAGTTCTACAATGAGCAATTTTAATTTTAAAAACTGTTGTAGGTTACTTGTGGATGACCTGTTAATTATAGTGAAGAGAAAGGTAAAATAAATTATTTGTTTATTCCACCATAAACACTTTAAAGCAAATTAAACAACCAATGAGGATGACGGTATTTAATTAAACAAAAAGAACTGATTATTATGGTATTAATGTCACATAATACAATTAGTAATTATTTTCCACAAACCAGAATTTGATTTACCTTCAAGATAACTTGAAAGCGTTTTCCTAATTGCTTTCCTCCTTGCGAAGGTGTCTATTATGTCATAATGATCAATGCTTTGGGTCAGATTTCTAAGGCAAGAAGCGTCGGTTCTGTCACTCAACCATGTCCAATTGAGGAACTTAAATCTTTACGCGACGAATGTCGAAACTTATCTCTTTCCCATGCAGCTGGTGGAAGAAGCACTGACAACCATTTTATAGCTTTGACGATGTTTTAATAGACATCAATTACATCAAACTGATTCAAAATCTTGCTGATATGAGTTAAGCTAATGCTATTTTTTATCTCTCTCAGTATTTTGTTTCAAAAAGGCTTGAAACGTAAACATTCTTCTACCTACGCAGGTTCTAGATTCTCGGGATGCACACACACAGTATAGCCCCTTCGCCTCCGTGGTAATTTTTTAGGCATCCAGTCCTTTCATATGTTCTAGAACTCCAAATCTGTCATGAAGCGAGGTATATATTTCTAAATTAATCCTCAGATCCGAATGTAGAGAATCCAATATCACATTGAAGTGTTGAAACGAAAGTTCTAAAAACATGTAAATGAAACCAATGTTTTAAGATATGTTTCTTCCGCTGTAATCTTTCTTACATGTGGCTCGTGGCACATTTTCTAAATCATTATAATTTAATCTCGCTTCCAAAACAAAGCCACAAAACGACTTATAATATGTAATTATCTGAATATAGGCTATAAGGTCAAGTGAAGGAGAAAAATAGTTAGGCAATATTTCTTGTTTCTACTGTCATAGAAGACAGGTTAGGTTCTTTTTGAAATATCTAAGGTCTTTAGCCAACTTTAGATCAGATCAAGATAGGGCATGGAAGGATAGCAACATATGTCTTAGTTAAGGTAACATATTCTGGCATGCGTGTGGTGAAACTAAGGGAACTATGGGAAACCTCAGTCAGGATACCAGGAGAATTCGAAAGCATGGTACCCCGTACCTACTCCTTGCGCACCCGAAAAGCTAGATTAGGAAAAGGACTTTAGTTTTCCTCTTACACCAAAAACTAGCGTAAATATGTCTTCTTACTTCTACACAAAGTACCTGTTGCCCATGAGCAGTGATATAGATTACTACCACGCCCTACGCGTAGCATTGATATAAAATGCTTATTGGTGTGCACAAATGTAGAAATATAAATATATATAATATTGCTAATATAAGCACTAATAGTTGTATCACTATTTTAATGTAAATTAACGCAACTTTAAATTACGTAAAGTCAGTTATATGTGAGGGGTCGCCCGGTTCAAAGGTGAAGGTGTCTGGCGCTCGCCCTACCCTTAGTGATTTTTGCTAAATATTCTTGTCGTTTCGCGTTTTAAATAGCGATTTCTATTTTTTCCTTGTAAAGTGCACCCCTAAGCCCTGGCCTAGTAGGCCTAGTGGTAAATCCGGCTCTGGATGTAGCAGCTCTATATGTGCCTAATTATTCTGTGAATGTTGATTCTCAAGTTGACTTATGCTGCAAAAAAATGTGCATTGTTCTTTCGATTAGCGAATGGTCCAGAAGTTAAGTATTTTCATAAAGTTTGGAACTTTGTTAGCAGCTGTTCTGTGGTTTAATACTTTATGCCTATGTTCTCACAGTTTTCTTCTTAATGTATTTAAACTACATTGCAATTATTGCATATGTATTCGCAACTTGAATTATGTATTTAGTGCATGTTTGCGAGTGTCGTTTGACAAGTCTCATATTATCCATAAACTGTTTCCAAGAAATATATAAAGAAATGATACAACTACATCTACTCCTATATCTACATACACCTGCTACTGCATCTACATCTCCAACATCTACAGTTGCACCTACAACTACTCCTACACATACCCTAACACCTACTCCTACATCTACTACTTCTACCTCAATATCTACTACTATATCTACTAAAAAATCTACTCAAACATCTACTACTATATCTACTCATACATCTACAACTATCTCTACCCCTACATATACTACAACATCTACTACGTACTTCTGTTCCAACATCTGCTACTACATCTGCAACAACACCTACTTCTACATCTAATACTACATCTGCAACTACAACTACAACTACTCTAGTAATACATCTACAACTACAACTTCTTCTAACATCTACTACTACATCCACGATCACATTCTTCAAACTTCTCAGCTCTGCCTGGCCGGCGCCCTTGCGCTTAGCGCTTCCCTCACGCATACACTCCCCATTGTCCTCCAACGGATTTTACTCGCTGTCGCTCGTAAAGTAACTAACCAAAGCTACCTGCGACTCTTGGACGGATTTATGGTGGCATGGAGAACATTGCCCCTTAGTCATTTCAAAATGACTGTAAATATTTTAATCTGCTTTTAAAGCTTTTAAACCCAGGGTCTCTCTCTCCTAAATCCGCTTACCGCCCATACAATTAATTTTATCTTATCTTATCTTATCCTAAATCCGCTCATGTTGTGAATTTTTATAGCTATATGTTATGTAAATTTAGGTTTAATAAGTTAATCTGAGTTAATAAAAGTTAAGTTAACCAAGGTTTGCTTTGTTTACATTAACCCGGGTTCAGTTAACCCAAATAGCATTATATTATTAATCTCTATATATCCGTGGAGATATTATACAAGTCATTTTACTATACCTACCACTACTATATCTACTACTACACCTACTCCTACAACTACTATTACGTCTACTACTACTTCTGCTCCTACTCTGCCACTACATCTACTACTACAACTACCACTATTTATATTCTTATATCTATTACTATATTTAATGCTACATTTTTGTCTATATCTACTACTACAACTACACCTACTAATACACCTACTCCTACATCTACTATTACATCTATTAAAACACCTACTCCTACATCTACTACTACCTCTACTAATACACTTACTCCTACATCTAGCACTAAATCTACTACTACACATATCTAAATCTACAACTACATCTTCTTCAAACTTCTCAGTTCCGCGGGCTTCGCTGCTCCTGGCCGCCGCCCCTGCACCTTCGACGTATACTTCACGCTTGCATTCTCCATTGCTTTCCAATGGATTTTACTCGCTGTCGCTTGTAAAATAACTAACCACAGCTACCTGTGGGTTTATATAGTCATATGTTATGGTAATTTGGATTTATTAGGTTAACCTAGGTTGATAAGAATTGACTTAGTCACCCAATGTTAGTTTTTCTTAAATTAACATTGGTTAAATTAATGCTAATAGAATTAAGTTGTTACTCCCACGAACCTATTGTGTTATTTTGCATCATACTCTACTATATATACTACTACTACATCTACTAATACATGTACTCCAACATCTACTACTTCTACTTCAACAACTGCTACTGCATCTACTCCAAATTGTGCTCCTCCACCTACTACTACATCTACAACGACAAATACTACTACATCTACTTCTACATCTACAACTACGTCTACTACACCTACCCCTTTCCACTTGAAAACGAACTTAAGTTTAACTATTAAGGATATCTCAAGTAATTATTCGGGAAGCAAGCTCCTCCGTCCCCTCATCCTTTAGAAAATATGTGAAAATTATTATTCGGTATTATATTTCGTTTTCCCCTTACAGAAGGGCATAATTTTCAATATAAAGACATTTTGATGTACATTGTTCGGGGGCAAGCCCCTGGCCCCCTTTCTATTACTACTGTCCAGGCAGGTGCACTTGGATTTCCTCAAGGTAACATCTTTTATTCGACGTTGATGCTGAAATTAGATGACAAGTTATTCAAAATTATATATTTTCGAAGATGGAAAGCGGTTTTGAATCTGTGAAGTCATACATTTTCGCTATTCTGATTGTGCCTTGCTTCTTTAGAATGAAATCGTGATGAACATATCGTTCGATCTATCTTAATAGTATCATCAGAGAACGAGATATATAAATATATATTTTTTTTTTACAAAATGGAATCTGCATCTACGTAACGTCACATGTTATCAAAATTCTGAGATGGCTATCTTTTTCGGGGTGTCATTCTGAACGACATGCCGTTTGTTCCACTTTTCTAGCATAGTTTTTATTTTTATCTTTCAAAAAATTCAAAATGGAGCGCCCTGGAGGACTTCCGGTTCGTTTAATCGTCCCATTTTTAACATGGGATTATATAGGGGTAAGGTATACTATGCGTCAGTTTCATAAATTATGGTCAGAAATTTAATTATTTGCTAATATGACGGCCGGAAAGTATATGACGTGACACGATGTGCATTGTTCGATTCGAATTTCAAGCTTCGCTTGTCATTCTGTCCACATTATCGTTTCCATATGGTTTAGAACATGGGATATGGAAATTCGCTGATTTGGCCATGATGACGCGTCCGAAACCTATATCACACGATACGTTATGTAAAGAACATTTCGTGGTTTCGTTTCACTTTTATAAAAAAAAATTGTTCTTGGTAATTTGTTTTTAATGTTTGAGTGATTTTGAGAAATATCTTTGAGAAAGATTTCAAAAGCAGCAAGAGGTCTTATACTGATTGTATGACAGTTAAAAAATCAAGGCAAATTTTGTAACTACAGGTTCGATGACGATGTGATAGACCATGAGGTCTTTATAATTACCTGTGAAAAAGAAGGGAAAAGGTGTGTAAATTTTTGCTGCATACGTATATTGAGTGAATCATAGTATATATGAAGTCTACGTTAAGGATTGTGTTCCTACTTTTCCTTCTTGTAGGAGTGATTAATTTGCGATTTGTTTCTACGTATTTGCTTGGAAGTTTTCATTCGAAATTTCGGAATTCTTACGAAGTTTTTGATAAGTTGAAATTCTGTGATGACATTTCGATTTCGTCAAGTAGAGTAAATTCCTCAAACGTGAGGGAGAGGGAGATTCAGGGAGTAGTTTATTGGATGTTTGAGCAAGTGATTTATATTATTTCGAATTGGTGCAAATCGGTGCGTAAAGACAAGTTGGGTGTGCTGAAGTTTGAATCAATAGAATCTATTGCCATCGTTTATTGCGAGTTGCTAATACCTGTTAGAAACTTTGTGTATTATCGTATTAAGTTATACTTTCGCGATATCAGAAAGAATTCTTCAGAAATTCCAATTTTCGGAATCACACCCGGCCACGTGGCTGTTACTTGGATCCTAACCACGTGTCCGTCGGTAGTTGTCAGTGAGTTTATCAGAAGTTGTATCTTGTTTCTATTTCTATTTTTTGATTTGGTAGGAATTTT
>JAGDQP010067467.1:0-10407 GCA_022664845.1 Lepisma saccharinum
ATGTGGAAAGAAAAGGGGGAGGTCTTCATCCAGCAGTGGATAGAAAACGGCTGAATATGATGATGATTATGATGATATATCATCCTCATTCCCTGTATGATAATATATAAGCAATGCGGCCGTTATTATTAATATGTCCGCGGTGAGGACATTAAAAACAACCATCGTTATTGGTCTGATGGCAGCCCATCATGGAAAAAGTCGGTACAATTTGTGGTGTGGGATTGGTGCACACGAATTGTGAAGCTGGTGTTCATCCATGTTAACTTGGCTATTGAATGATATCTGGATATCCTTCACAAGAACATGTTCCGACCCTCCTGAATGTGAAGGAAATTTTTCTGCTTTTTCACCGTTCTAGCATGGTACCGTACTGCTGTACAGATGTGAGAGTGGTTGAAACTCCAATTTTCTGGATATTAGATCGGACCGCGAGGGCACACCAAGAGCCACCTCATTCAGGTGATCTCATCATGCCCCTTAATTAAGATCTCTGGAGCAAACAGAAAATAATGTTTTATCGGGAAACACATCAACGACCTACACCATGTTTCGGGAATGTATCCAGAGTTTTTGAGCTACCGTTAAGCCCAACGTGTCACTCAAGGTCCATGAGGATTGAAAAAAATTACTTGCTTTGTGCGTGCGTCAAAATGACTGCTAAATTGATAACATAATGTAGTCAGCCAAATATCAACTTTTATGTCCTAAATACATATCTGCACTTCTAGCTACCCTAAAACTCATGCCACAAGATCCTCTTCCCATTTATGAGTCTCGACCTAAATCGAAAACAGCGACTTTTAAGATGGTGGTATGTCTAGGTGTCGTTCAAATTCAAGTTGCCACGGATGACCATCAGCTCCATAATTCGTATGCCTCAATCTCACAGCACACTATGACCTTGCTTAGTCCACCTGTTTTATTGTCTTCTGTCCATGATGGTTTGTCATCAGACCAATAATTATGTTTCTGTTTGTTGGGCTCGCCATGGATATAAACAGGGCCTCATCGCTAAGCAACTCACTTAAAGGAAAAATTGGATCCTCATTGCAATGTTCCAATGTTCGCAGTGCAGACTGTAACCGAATTCTGGGTCATACTCATTCATGGTTTGCTACAACTGCAACTGATACGGATGCAAGTTGTTTTAAAATAGCATCCGTGTTACATATTTGTGACTGACAATTGGTATCGCCTATAATCGCCGTGTACTGCGTGTGGACCTCTTCACATTGATTGCCAAAAGTACCGTTGTTGTGTTCTCGTCGGTTGCGTTTCTTGGTCGTCCACTGCGTCCCCTGTCGGTCACAATGGTTTCATTTCTAAAAGGATTTCTCTGTTAAGAGTTAAAATTTACAATTTAAAATCGGTGATACCTTGCTACTGTTCCTTCTAGGTGAAAACAGGTTATGGTTGCTCAGAAAGAGAAAAATACTATCTTTCATTTTGTACTGCAGCAAAATTTATGTACGGGGCACCGTTTATGAGACAAATGCAAAATACAATTTCTTCTCGTTATTTTTTCAAAATGGCGGCCGGTTCTCGGGCTCCAAATGCTGTAATTTTTTATATGATATTCAGCATGCCTTTCTGGAAAGAATAGCGAAAATATTTATATTGCATTTTTAACTCTAAATCGTATTTTTCCAGGACTATCAAGTAAAATTTCTATAATTATCCGCTTTGGTCTAGTGGTTACGGTCCTGGACTTCGGATTGACACTGAAGAGTTTCGCAGTGCCGAGTTAGTTATACTTACTCAAACATTCCACGCTCTTTCTAAATTTATTCAGATGAATGTTGGTATAGTTCCTGGCCGCTCCTCACCCTACGTGTTCCGAGAATATGTTCGCTTAGGGACATCATCCCTCTGACATTTGATTTGAGGTATAACCGAATATTAATCAATCTAAAATTTATTATAGAGTGCTACTATAAATTACCTTGAAGGGTTCAACCAAACACTTAACTTACGTTAAAAAAACCTAAGCACAGAAATCCATTATCTAGGAAGAAACACTCGAAGATTCATTCTTTTAGATCATAGTTGGTAAAACTATCGCGTGTAGTGATCAATGGCATTTCCGAATGAGTTCAACATCTCATTTTTAAAATATAATTTTAGTTATTTAATGCTAAGGACGGAATAGGGTACGGGAAAAGATGAGGGAAGGAGTCAGCCAGGGCTTTGTTCAAGATGGTATACCGGCATTTGCCTGGTGTGACTGAGGATAAACCCTAAACAAATTTTACAGCATAATCGGCTGCTGACATCGAACCCAGGAACGACAAGTAAACGCTCCACTGACTGGCCCACGGCCGTTCAGCATTTAAGTTTGGTGCAAATTCATCCAGCGGCTTCACATTTTCTAAGTGCTACTCCGATCTCAAGTTAAAGGGATACGTCTTAAGAGGAAGTTAACCAGTAAGTGAAGAACGGTGGAGTTGATCCATGTAAGTTTCTTGCGCGTTCTACAAACTTCTACTGTCAGAGACAGCAATAAACAAAACTTTTAGAATCTCTTCCTTTAATTGCTGCCAACTTTATATATCTGAGTTTCATTAGCGTTAACTGCCACGTACTACAAATTTAAAAGATAATTTATGAGAGCCCTTTATTTATTTATGCCATAGTTTTATTCAGGCTATAGTTTATACTAACACTGTATATTTTTATGTATATGTCCGCAGATAGGTTTGACGGCTCCATTCAACAGTGGGGCTGATTTCTATCAGTTATGTTCTGCGGTGAAACAGATCGATAATGTGAAGCACAAAACATTTGTTGAAGTGAATGAACAGGGCACAGAGGCCGCTGCTGCAACTGCTGGTAAGTATCCACGATCGCATCTATCATATTGCTAGTTTTGATACGATCAGAGTTTCCCAAACTATAAATCGTCAACTCCAATTTAATTGTATGCAAAGGCAAAATAATGCAACGGAATGGAAATGAATATGAACTTTCTCTATCGTTTATTGACTCAAAAATCATTTGGATGATAAACAAAGTTCATATTCATTTCCGATCCTTTGCATTATTTTACCATTATGTACAATTAAATTTGAGTTGATGGTTCATAGTTTGGGAAATTCTGGTCCTGTTCTAGCAATGTGATACGTATGTTCATTTCTTCCGTTTTATTCAAGCCTGTTTAGAACGAGCTTGAATAAAAGAAACACATGTATTTTCAAAATTTTGTAACAGTGTTCGTCTGACGTAATGTAGCGTAGGTGCTATAGTGGGTCGTAATGATGATATTTTGAAGGGTTTAAACAATCTATTAAACTATCTGGAATGTCTACCTTTACTGCGACGTCGTAGAGCTGACAACTCTACACCGCTAAAATATGTCAAGAAATAGTAACAGATGGTTCATGGATTCTCCTGGGGTAAAATATTCCGGAGGTAAACTAGTCCTTCATTCGGCTCTCCGGGCTGGGACTGCTTCAGGGGGCTCCAAGAACAGGATTAAGAAAGACCTTAGAATAGGAACGTGGAACGTATGAACATTATATCAAACGGGCACTCTTCAGGTGGCAGTACGCGAGACCGAGAAGTACGAGCTAGACATATTAGCGATACAAGAAGTTCGGTGGGAGGGTCAAGATAGCATCCGACAGGGCAAGTACACTTTCTACTTCGGGGAAACACAGTCTCACGATTTCGGGACAGGATTCCCCATTAAGAACAGTATCCTTCAGGCGGTTCAGAATATAAAGTTCGTAAACGAAAGACTATCGTACGTTACGATACGTACTCGATGGGGGCAACATGGTTTTATTAAACGTCTATGCTCCGACCGAGGTGGCTATTGGTAACGACAAAGATATATTCTACGATGAGCTAGGAAGGCTGTTTGATCGATTACCGAAGTATAATTCGAAAATTGTGTTGGGTGATTTCAATGCAAAGGTAGGGAGGGAACAAAAATATAGACCAACCATAGGCAGCCTTCACGAAAAGATCAACAACAATGGAGAACGACTGATAACTTTCGCGATTTCGAAAAATCTACTGGTAAAGAGCACATACCTTGAACACAATGACATACACAAATACACATGGATATCTCCGGACGGCAAAACTCTCAGCCAGATCGATCACGTATTAGTAGACAGACGAAGACACACCAACATAATGGATGTTAGGTCGTACAGAGGAGCGGAAGGTGACACCGACCATCAATTAGTGATCACAAAGGTAAGGGAAAAGTTATGCATCGCGAACAGAGAAAGCAAGGGGTCAAAACAAATGAAATTCGAAGTGAAACAATTTAATAATCCGTGCATAAAAGCAGATTACCAACTCGAACTCTCAAATAAGTTCGAAATCCTAGCCGACTCATGATTATATTAATAATGAAATTGATGTAAAATGTGTGAGGCAATTCGTGAAACAATTAAGAGCGCAGCGAAGGAACGTTTAGGTGAGAAGAAACAACAGAAAAACAAACCTTGGTTTGATGAAGAATGCCTTAAGCTTCATGGGGAACGAAAACAAGCAAGGCATCGATGGCTAAGTAATAAAAACGACGCAAATACCAACCACTACAGTAACGCGAAACGAAACGCCACACTCGGGTTCAGAAACAAAAAGCGAGAACGTCTAACGCAGAAGATTCAGGAGATAAAGGAAAACGGAAAGACAAATAGCATACGATATCTATACAAAGCGATAAACTCGTTAAGAAAAGGTTACCAGCCGAGGCTAGGAATGATTAGAAATGACCGTGGAGATCTTCAGGCGGATCCGACTAAAATTGTCGATGTATGGCAAAGTTATTTCGACAAACTTCTTAATATACACAACGGGGAACAAACAGAGGAATCTGAAATCCATACCGTAGAACCGTGGATTCCCGAAACTAGCGAGATCGAGATCGAAATGTCGGAAAAGAAATTGAAAATTTTCAAATCACCAGGAATAGAAAGGAGCAGGAACGGTACTAATCAAGGAACTACATAAATTGATCAGTGCTATATGGAGAAAGGAGGAGCTCCCAAACGAATGGAAAACATCAATAATAGTTCCGATTTACAAAAAAGGTGATAAATCGGACTGTAATAATTATCGCGGAATCTCGTTACTTCCAACCTGTTACAAGGTATTAAGTAATATTCTGTTAACACGCCTAAGTGTATACACATTTAGATGAAATAATTGGAGATCACCAATGTGGATTTAGAAGAAATAGATCCACGTTGGACCAGATTTTTGCCTTGAGACAAATTTTGGAGAAGAAATGGGAATACAATGGGACGGTTCATCAGCTATTCATTGATTTTAAGAAAGCATATGATTTTATCGAAAGGGAAAAGTTATAAAGTATCCTGATACGATTTGGAATTCCGAAATAAATGGTTCAACTAATGAAGATGTGTCTCAACGACCCCACAAGCAGAGTACGGATAGGTACTCTGCTACTATATGTCAGATAGTTTCAAGATTCGCAAGGGATTGAAACAAGGCGATGCCTTGTCCCCACTACTGTTTAACTTTGCGTTAGAATATGCGATTTTAAAAATTAATGGGACAAAAAGGGACTATCATTGAATGGTTTGAATCAAGTGTTTGTATACGCGGATGATGTAGATTTAATAGAGGACGATATAGATGCACTACAAATCAACACCGATGTCTTAGTAGAAGCGTGCGATGAGATAGGTCTACAGGTAAACATAGATAAAACAAAATACATGATAACAAGCCGAAGCACAGGGAATGAAGGAAATAAAAACATAAGAATTAAGGACGAGGTCATAGAGAAATTAAACAAATTTAAATACTTGGGAGCATACGTAACAAGCAAAAATGAGGTCACGGAAGAAATAGAAAGTCGCTTAGTATCGGGGAACGCATGTTTCTATTCAGTGCAAAAACTTCTAACATTGCGATTAATATCAAGGAAATTGAAATTAAAAATATATAGAACGGTTATTCTGCCGGCAATACTTTACGGTCGCGAAAGTTGGAGTACAACCCTAGCAGATGAACATAAATTACGTGTGTTTGAAAATAAGGTTTTGAGAAAGATATACGGGCCGAAACGCGACGAGATGACTGGAGAGTGGAGGAGACTGCATAATAAAGAACTCCACGTACTGTACGATTCACCAAATGTAAAAATAATGAAATCGCGACGACTAAGGTGGGCAGGCCATGTAGCTCGGATGGTGGGAAAACGCTGATTATATTCTATCCTGGTTTGAAGGCCGGATGGAAGGAGTCCATTGGGAAGACCGAGACGTCGTTGAGAGGACAATATTAGAAAAGATCTTTGAGAAATAGGTGTTCGTGATGAAAACTGGCTTGATTATGCCGAGGATAGAATCCAATGGCGAACGTTTGTTACTGCGGCGATTAGTTTGCAAGTTCCATAAGCCATAGAGTTAGTTAGTTAGTTATTAAATTATAAAATTGTAATCGTTTTACATTCTCCTGTAAATACATTATTTGAAGTGGTAGCTAGCATGAGGTGTACATTATTTTTAGCGTTTGCATTAAATTGTTTCCCGTGTCATTATTTTCAGTTAGTAAAAATTGTAAGATGTTGAAGTAAGCAAAATATAAAATACTAACCAAAATATTTTATTCAAATGATATAATACTCACAAAACTTTAGAAAGATGCATTTTTAGGTATGGAAAGTATTGAAACAATTTCTGTTGGCATTGAAGCATAAATGTAGCTTGAACGTATAAGAACTGTGTGCATTAGGCTGGGCCGATTTTTAACAATTTTGAAATTTCAATTTGGAATAGTCGGGAAAAGTTTCCTTTCGGTGAAACAAAAACAAAATCTTTATTTTCAATTTCTTCATAAAATTTCATCTTCCACCCTCTACCGGCGTTGTAAATTTCGAAAATTTTGAAAAATTAAATTTTGGAATTTTCATTTGGAATAGTGTCGAAAAGTTTTCTTTTAGTGAGACAAAGAAAATATTTATTTTCAAGTTTGGCATAAAATTTCATCCTGCACCCTCTACCGGGGGTTGAAAATTTCGAAAACTTTGAAAACTTTAAATGGAACTTTGGTATGGAATAGAGTGGAAATGTTTTCTTTTAGTGAGACAAAGAATATATATATATTAATAAAATGCATCTTTTAACACATTAAAGGATTTCGCAAACTCTGATAATTTTAATTTTTTGAAGTAGGTAGGAGATGCAATAAGGAAACGAAATATACGATGGATTAATAATTATTTTTTATAACTCAATATTTATACTTTTACATTAATGTTTAATAACTCACCACAATGCATTGGTGCTCAGTGGAGCCTTTTTCGTTTCAAACTGTGCCATTGATGTTCGTGAGTCTACTCTTGCTTTAATGAAGCCATCTCTTTTATTGAAGCCAAACACAAATACAGAAGCTTCCGTCACTAATTTGACACATTTCTCTACTGCTTGAGTGTGACAAGGATATGATTCAAATTCAAGAATTTTCTCTGGACAGTTAATTATGACGCTTTTGATATCTTCAAAGTTCAAGTGCTGTAGTATTGGAGGAAAAGTAATGTCGTTTTCTTGCCAGTTGATCAAATCGGTGTAGTCATCAGCGTCAGAGTTAAGTTTTGGTACTTTGAATAACCGAATATGTTTGTGATCTTTAGTTTTAGCATTCAAAATCCGTCTAAGAGCGAGTTCTCTAACAAAAAGACGATTATCACTTAACATGCGCAGCAGAATGTTCTCTGTCTGTGCAAAAAGTGAATTGCGTTAGATCACAGAATCTACAATACTTTTCAACTATTCACTTAAGTACCGACTCAGCTTGATGGTTTGAAGAACATGCTCTGCTCCATTTTTAACTAACGGCTTGAATTTTATTTCGAACCACATTGGGGCATAAACTTTTAAAATAAATGTTGCCAATTTTAAATTTGTATCGGGATTATCTGTGGCGACATAAAGACGTAAAATCCTGTTTACCAATGTGAGCCATCTAGACTGGTTTAATTTTCCTGGTGATCGGTATACCAAGTTACTGGGGAAAACTCCTAAGGAAATCGCATTCCATATTTCATACACGTACTTCAGTAGTGTAAGAGACCAAAAACCAGGTATAACCTTGCAAATTGCCTACCTTTTCAGGATACCCCTTAACATGGATGATTAACCTTTTGAATGTAAGCTATATACAGTACACATCCCTTGTTTTGCTATATCCTAGGGGTATAACGGACAATTATTTAGTGCTTTTAAACTAACCACATATTTTTTCCTATAAAAATGACATAATTACATCCTATATGTAATGAATACCCCCCCCCCAGAAAGCACTATATCTTACTGCAAGACTTAATTAAATACTTTTAATTCCTGTTCCTCTAACACTATTACTTGTGTTCAATGAATAACACAGCACTAATAGCTGATAAGCAGTTACAATCCAGTTATTAAATTACTATACAGTTATGTTAGTTCATTAATGTAAGATTTGTCAGTGAAAAGCTTTGTACACTAATGAGAGTAATATATTACCATATTTAATGTTAAATAGCATACCATTACGTTAAATTAGACCAGGAACATTCACTGTAAATCAAATCATATAATACAGTATATATATAAGGGGAAATTTAAGTTGTATTTGGTTCTATTTTGTGAATATACTCATTTTCCGTGATAAACGTGGATATCGAACACATGTCCTTCTTACTGCGCTAAGCTATGCACGCAAGTTTGACACACATTAATCTTAATAAATGATCAAAGATATAGCCATCACATAACAATCGCAACAGCAATTTAGTCTGTTATAATCCTTAGTCATTTCACAAACCTAAACGCAGACAAACAAAAAAAAAGCTACAAAGAAAAAGAAAAGAAAAAAAGACGCAAACAAGAAACGACAGTTTAATATATAATCAACTTGCAATTCTTTTCCATTTTAATATTACCTTTTTTTTGTAGTTCTTTTCCTTTCCACCAGATGGAAGCACAGGAGTAGGAGTAGTTAGCAGTTGAGGCTATTTTAAATGAGCACGGACCTCATTATTGAGACCCCCTGACAGCGTTGGTAATAAGATTTATGACACAGTATATATATATATATTGACACGCACACATACACATACAAGAATGGACCTCTTTTTGTGGTGTTGAACAAGCATTGGGCGTTAGAAACTGCATATAGACGAACTGATTATGCAGAAAAAAAATTGGATAGGCTCGGCATACCAATAAAGCTGCATGACGTGACAGACTAGAAGGGAGGGAGTTCGAAAGAAGTTCTTGAAAAAAACATTAAAGAAAAATCACATATTTGTTTCCTTGGATAAATTACATGTGGTAATACAGAATGAAATGCTAACAAATGTACTGCATCGATTTAATCGGAAAGAGAGATCCTTGACATGTAGCTTAGCTTTCACCATATGGATAAATAACGTATATACCCGAATGAAGAAAACAGCACTGGACATAAATATGATAAAGTAAGTTTGCGCACAGGGAGAACAATATTATGGTGAGAGAGGCAGATCCTGTGCAAACGGCTTAATGCCCTCCTTCATGATATGTATATAACAGAAGCGAATAAGGTTAGAGAGAGAATGGAACAACATAATTAGGTTTAAAGTAACATATGGAGGCGCCATTTGTATTTTAGATTGTAAAGTAACAAAAGATCTGAGTCCCAAACAGATCCTTGACATGTAGCTTAGCCCTCGACATATGGATAAATAACGCATATACCCGAATGAAGAGAGGAGTATTGGACATAGATATGTGATCAAGTAAGTTTGTGTATAGGGAGAACAATAGTATGATGAGAGAGGCAGATCCTGTGCATATGGTTTAACCCCCTCCTTCGTGATATCTATACAACAGAAGGGAATAAGATTAGAGAGAATAGGACATCAGAATTAGGTTTAATGTAACATATGGAGGCGTCATTTGCATTTCAGATTGTAAAGTAGCACAAGATCTGAGTCCCAAACACGAACGAGGATGTTATGAACACATACTATAGTTTAAGAATAGAATCCGGAGCAGTTGTGACTTTGCCATTAGCTAACTGCAAATGGAAAGTAGAGATTTTAATCCCGCAAGTACAAATTCACTTGAAATATACGATTTGTGTTAATGAAACATGTTACGTTTAGAAAAATGAAGTCAAGTTCAACGATCACTAGAAACAGATCTTGGTCAATAGAGTTAATCTTGTACTTTAGCAGACTGTTTGATACTTTTGGAACACGTTGAGTAAGGATATGAAATTAAAATACTTGTACATTGCGTAAGACTGGATGTATCACTAGACTACAACAGCGTTGTAATGTATCTTTTGGTCACCTATGGCACAACAGTACTGAATATTACTTTTACAATAGTAATTGAAGCATAGATTCTTTTAAATATTAAAAGTAAGAACATTATATTTTATAGATATGAT
>JAGDQP010067468.1:357-11146 GCA_022664845.1 Lepisma saccharinum
GCAACTGGGCGCATTTCTCCGTTTTTTGTATTGCGAGGACTCCACCAATTCCTTTATAGCTGGCATCTGTGAAAACGTATATGTCTGCGTACGGGTCGAAATGAGCTAGCAGACATTTTAATTTTTCCTTTAGTGTATCAAACGCTTTACGGTGTTCCTCGTCGAAATGAAACACTTTCTTTTTTGTGAGATCCGTGAGGGCTTTCGCGATTTGTGCGAAGTGGGGGATAAAATTTCTCACAAAATTACAACTACCGAGGAAGGAGCGTACTTCCTTAAGGCGGGTAGGGTAGGGGAGTTTCACTATGGCTTTCGTTTTCTCTGGGTCAACGCTTATCCCTTCTCTGCTTACTACGTAACCGAGTATAGGACATGAGGTCTGGTAAAACCATGATTTAAGTGAATTTATTTTGAGGTTAGCTTCTCTCAATCTGGTGAACACCAAGTGTAATCGTTCAGTCATTTCGGAGATGCTTTTACCCCAGACTACTATATCATCAACGTAGGGGATTAAAATTCTCCATTTTAACCCTGCAAGGACACTGTCGATATAGGATTGGAAAGCGATCGGGCTAACGGACAGACCAAAAGGTAAACAATTTTATTCATATTTACCGGCAGAGCAGGTAAAAGCAGTAAGGTGTTTGTCCTGTTCTCGCAAGGGTAATTGATGAAATCCGCTTTTTAAGTCGATAATAGACATGTATTGGGTTCCGTTGAGATAGGATAACAGTTCATCGATCCTTGGAAAGGCGGCTTGATTTGGGCGTAACAAAAGGTTTAACTTCCGGTAGTCAATGCACATTCGAGGCTCATCGGTATCCTTCTTGGGTACCATTACGACCGGACTGCTGTACGGAGAGCGCGATGGTCGGATCAGTCCTTGCCGTAATATTTTTTGTATTTGTTGTTCTATTTGAATCTTTTGTTTAGGCGTTTCACGATAGGGGGAGAGGAGACCGGAATTTGAGATAATGTCTCCAAGGGTTACTCAAATCCTTTAGCTACGGACAGGTCCGAAGTAGACGATGCCATAGTATCTTGATATCCTTTCAATAACTCAAAAGCTTGTTTTCTTTCGCTGTCTGTGAGGTCATTTTCCACATGCAGTTCTTTTTCTAGATCATGTTCAATTTTAGGTTCGGAATCTTTGTATAAGCCATCCGGAAGAAAACTAGAGGTTGAGAAGAATCACATTCTTTACCAGAGTGTATGTTTTCGTTTTGAAATTGGAGTCTAAATAGTGTTGGGTGATTAACTGTTATGCGCGGCGAGGGCACTTTTGTAGCTTGTGCACATTTTTTGTCTTCGGCTTCCGATTGTCCTTTGTTCTTGGTGTTTTCCTTGGGCTTTTATAAGAACAATTTTGAACTTTTTCTAAGTTGACTCGTCTTAAAAGTGTACCCGGATGTATGTGCAAAGATCGTTTCCCTTGATTCACTATGGGTAAGTGAAACTTCCCATGGTGTATGTTTACTAAACCGGTAACTATAAAGTAGGGTTCAAGTTTTCGAAATTTGGGAAGTAGTTTCGCCTTGTATTTGCCATTAAAATGGGGAGGTGCCATAAGGCTTAAATTTTCGAAATCGCCTGGTGGGATACAAAATGGTTGAGATGTCCGAATGTTTATGTAGGGTCGGCGATCGTATCCGGAGCCCTGACATGGGTTTCCTTCCTTTCATTCCGGTATAATGTTCAGTCTTGTATGGGGTTAGGGTTTTCTGTGGGATCTTGAATTCGAGTTGGGAATACGTGGAAGTAATTTTATGGGTATATCGTTGTGTTGAACCAAATGGCGGGGTTGGTGGGTAGTTGATGATCCACTACGTGTGTCGTAGGTCAAGGATTCTAACGTCATTCGAATAGGATACTTTCGTTTGTACTGATATTTGTTTGAGTTAAAATAAATACGAGTCCCAAATTCATCTTGTAGATTTTTCAAATCTACCCAAGTGGGACTGAGGGCTTTTACATATCGATTCACAAAATCCATTCCAAGGATTACATCGTAAGAAGAAGGAGGCCCGTTGAGTAAAGCTACATTCAAATGTAGTCTACGAGTGTAACTTCGTTCATTCTGCAGGTAGAAAGAAATTTTGACTACCGGTAATGTGGGAGTTAAAATTTGGTTTATAGACTGAATTTGAACTGTGCCGATTATATGATCTGCTATGCGAAAAGTTGGTGGTAGGATATGTTCACTGATACAAGTCAACTGATTCCGGTATCAATAATTGCGGTTTTTATAGTATTGTAGATCTTCAGTCAGCTGAGGTAGTTGGGCGGCGCCAAATTGTTGTTGCGGAAGTCTATAATGCAATGTGAAATTTTGTTTACGAGTTACTTGGATGTTGCTTGAAGTAGGACTATCGGATGTGCTTGCTGCAACCGCAGGTTTCCGTGCTTCATTCTGTGTGATGTCTGAAACTGGATTTCCGTCAGCTTTGTCCGTTGTCCTTTGATAAGTAGGATTACGGTGTGCTAAAACGGATTGAGCTTTAATTTCTGCATATTCTAAATTTGATAAAATTCTTACGGTGTCCTTCCAAGTAGAGGGGTTGGCCAAAACTAGGTTTTCCACGTATTTGGGATGAATGACATTTTGAACATGAAAGATGAGTTCGGCATCCGTAGTTTCTGGTCTAACTTGTTTCCAATCGTAAAAGAGCTTTTGTAGGAATTGTTGTATTCTTTCGTCTGGTTCTTGCGTTCTTTCTTTTAAAGAATATAAAAGTGAAGTTTTATATTCGTGTCCCGGAAATGTGGCTAAAAGTTCTTCTCTCAACTGAGAGAGGGAAAAGTCAGTAGTTTGTTTTAGGTAAAAGAAATACCAAGTCAGTGCGGTATCTCGTAAGCATGCACAGATCCGTTCGGCTCGTTGAGCATCCGTCCAATTATAGATTCGCGAGACAAGTTCGTAGCGTTTTAAAAATGTTTCGACTGACTCGTCATGTTTTCCATGGAATAGTGGCCATTGTACATCAGGAACATTAGATGCTACGAGTGCTTGCGCATAGCTATGTACATTAGCCTGCCGGGTTGGGCACCTACTACTAACATTATGGACTGGTACCGGTTCATCTGGTGAACTCGCAGATTCAATCGCGGGTGCTACTGTCGAGGATTGTATCTGGGAACATGATGCTTTCCTACCTCGTTAGATACAGGATCGTTTGCCGGTTCCGTTGTCAGAGTGACCCGTTGAGGGTTAGGGTTTAAGGTGATTTCTATCTTAGCGGCACACGGTGTTGCCGTTACTAATGGGGATGTCGGTTTTACTGATATGTCAGTGCGAACTGCCGGCGTCGGTTGGTGCATAGAAGCTGACTACTCGGTTTTTGGGAGCATTCGGGAAAGTCTTGGAAGCGGCTTTGGTGGTACCGGCGTTTCCTCTATTTGAGGTTCAGGTTTAAAACCTGATGCTAGTACCTTGCCCATATCTTGTACGATAGATATGTCTGTGGTCGGTACTGGTAGCTGGTTGAGTCCAACCATATTTTTATGTGTTTCCCAGATATTTAAAACCTTGGCAGGTAAAGATTGACTTGTTCACAAGGAAAGACAGGTTTATAGTTCTCTGGGTCACAGGGTGATTTTTGGGTTCCCTGACTAACACGAAAGTCATCGTAACTTGGCATACTGTAAGGTCGCTTTTGGCTTATCGCATCCGTTGAGGTAGCTTTTGTAGATACATCGTTTCGTTCTTCCTGTTTCACAGTTAACTGTTCGCAAATGGGTAGATCGCATAGCAATTCCGGGGTAGAAGCTCCTACAGGGATAGGCATATCCGGAACTGAGGGACTGTTTTCCCAATTGTAATGTTTGTCCGGCAAACCTAGATAACTGGTATCGTCAGAGAATTGGTCGAAGTCGCATTGAATGGACTGACTAGTATGATTTATACATGGGTACGACGCACTACGGTGAGGTGGCCTACGTTGTATTACTTCGTCTAAAGTTTGAGTTTCCCGAGTTGTCTTATTAACTTTCTTTTTTTCGAATTTAACTTTTCCCAAATGAAACGGCATGATGATTGGGTATGTGTACAGGTGTGTGTGTGGGAAACGAAGAAAAAATAACTCGCGAGAAAAAAATCACTTTGTACTAAAATATTGTGTTTTTGTATCGAAGACACATAACACGTTCACGTTGGGGATCGCGCACTATACAGTGTACTTAAACTAACTTAACTTAATATTTTTACTCTCGCTTTCGATTATAAGGTTGGACGGTAAGCAAGAAACATAGCCACATTAGCCCGCAGCAATCGAAACAAAAGTTGCAAAGTAGGGAACGTAAAAGGTAAGCAAAAGCAAGAAGTAACAACAGAATGCGAAACCGAATGCCTCCACCACATGATACATCCACTCAGGTTGTTCTTATAGACATCTGAGCAGCGTATACTGTTTTAATAAAACTGGACTCGTTTTAGAGTCAACTGTAGAAGTGGTTTCGTATATGTAGTTGGGAGCGTAGAATTGATGTACATCGGCTAGGTGTGCTAACCAGTTAGTACTGCCTTGCTATTTTCCTGTAAGGGAAGCGCAACTTTGGAATTGGGAACTTAAATAGCTAAGTAATACTCGGACTTCAGACTTTAAGTTGAAAGATAAAATGAAATTTATTTACAGATTAAAAGTTGAATACATTATCCTGCATATTAAAGAAAAAGCAAACTAAATCTATCACCGGTATTAACTATGCAACAAATTCTCAGCAAGCGGGTTGAAGTCCGAAATGTTATACCCGATAAGTCGGATGATAGAACTTAATCCTAGAAATTCAGGGAGTAGAGAGTAAGTGCTGTAACGGTGTGAGAGATATTGTTCTCGGCTTACCTTACAGAATGGACGATGTTACTTCACTGTAGCCTGGTAGCGAAATCAATGCTGTTCAAGGGCAAACAAAACCTTTATATATGTTGGCATATCATGATTGACCTTATACAATTTGACGCAAATCTAGGATTTCTATCGCTATGCGTTGAGGCCGAGAGTATAGAGGCAGGGAGAACTGCAGTATTCACGTCAATCGACGATTCCCTTGATGGTCTTGGTTCAGATTGCGTAACTGTATTTTCTAGTTCTTAAAGGTTAAAGAGCGTTTTCCACACCACTGAAGCAAAATGATGATCTTTTTATGTTCTGGCTTCTCATAAGCGAGAATATTATTTGAGTTTTTAAATGGTATTTCCTTCTAAGCATAATTAATAAAGTTAATAAAGACTTCATTCACATTCTTCTTCTGAGAAGGAAGGAAAGATACTAGGCCTCTACATAGCGATTAGATCCAAGATAAAGCATATTGTTGATTTAAATTAGGTTTGCTAAAACTGTGGGTAATAATAGTTACCGCAGCATGAAACTTTTATTGGTGGTGCTATGATGTGTAGATTATTGTTCCATTTTCATTTTTCTAAATTAGGTTGGGCACTTACTGTTTCGGCCCCCTATATGCAAAATGTCCATATTTTTTGTTATATATATTCCATGTTAATTTCTCTGGCATTTTTCCTTGGGATATAATAGCGCAGCATGAAACTTTTATCGGTTGTGCCGTGGGGTGTCTAGATTATTGTTCCATTTTCGTTTTGTTGAATTTAGGTTGGGCACTTTGTTTCGGCACCCTATATGCAAAATGTCTATAATTTTTTATTCTATATTTTCATTTACAAGCAGGTGACTTTAGCTGTAAATTGCTATTACTCAATTTTTCTTTAATTATAAATGTATGTAATTTGGAAAGAAAAACTGCTAAAATCACCCTAAATGTCATTAGTGGATTAAAGTTTTTATGTACTTGCAACCCTGCTATATTTTCGTTTCTGTTCTAGCAATTAATTGCTGGAGTCACCCGCGTTGGTGTGGAGCGTGTTTACCTGGCACGGTTTGGATCCTTAGGTCCGGTCAGCGCTATGTTCACCTGTTTGATGATCATCTCCACCCCTTTATGGAATTCGTGTATCCTGCCAACAATGGGATTTTCCAGGATGACAATGCGCCAAGTCACCGGGCCGCAGAAGTGTGCAACTGGTTTGAGGAACATTCTGGCAACTTCTAACGCATAATTTGACCTTTTAGATCGCTGTACATGAACCCTATCCAGCACATGTGGGATATAATCGAATGGGCTATTCGTGTTCAGGATACTCCACCTGCACCTGCAACACCCACCGAATTGTGGACGGCAATCGAGACTGCATGGCTGCTCATCCCTCCAGCAGACTACCAACAACTTGTTGGATCCTTGCCATGTCGAATTTGAATTTAGTTTTAAGACCTCTAGGCAACTGTGGTTCAGGCCGACCGTGCCATGTCGAGTTGCTACACTTCGCCGTGGTTGAGGAGATCCCATAGTTATCCCAGGACTTTTGGCAGTTCAGTGTATTTACGCTATTCATAATGCCAGAATGCGCTCCCTGTAAGCGGATTTAAAAATAATAAGTGTTCTAATTGTTCTTAAATAATTCAATATCAGTCGAATAGGAATTGTCTTCAATACTTCCACATTGAATTGCACAATACACTTAAATTGCAGCAGAGTACTGTCACATTATGTCCTGAACATTTTTACAAATTCTCTGCAAATTGCTAATTCTATTCTATTCTCTATCATATTCTTATCAAAATAAGAATTCATAATTAACACCAAAATTTATCAGATTTGATAAATTGTTTTCGTTAACCTTTTTTCACAACTCTCCTTCCAACACCATGTTAGGAGAAAATATGCCAGGTTGTTACCTAGTTACGTGAACCAACTTATTTTAAAAATATCCTACATACTCGTCATCGACATAGCTACAAACAATGGAGAGCTTTTCCATATTAGCCATGTTTATAGACCTTCATCCGCTAATGCAGAAAAACATCTGCATATTCAGGCAACAAATTCCTTAGTTGAAACTTCATTGCAGATTTCAATCATGTGGTTTTAATGGTTAGAATCTTCTCTCCTCATAGCCGAACGTGGTAGTCGTGTCGTCTGAGGCATTAGGCCAGCATTTACAAGGTCGCGGGTTCGAGTCGATTTTGACAAACATTGCACTCTCATAATCGTGACAGGCTGAAGTCAAAAGCTACTAACATGTTCCATACAAAATAAAGTTTACCAATAGTTCATATTCTCCCCTTATGACCTGAAACGCCACATTTGAACTTACATTGTACTTTATCTTAGAATAAGACCAAACTTTCCGAATTTTATGAATCCTTTATCTTAGAATAAGACCAAACTTTCCCCGTTTTGTGAATTTTCTACTTTTCATTCATATCTAATGTGACTATGTTTCATTCATATCTAATGTATGTTAAAGTCATTTCTTCTCTACATACAAAGTATCGAAACTGCTTCAGCCATAGATGCGAAATGTTTTACATTTAAAATACCTCCCCTTGTTGACACTATCAGTAACAGGAATTACCATGTTTTTCATTACTCTCTTGAAATCGTATTTTTATCGGCGCTATCGATATGATTGTCACAGAAATCTAAATGTTTGGTCTGTTTTCTCAAGTTATTGAATTGTTATTTTGCCGGTTGTCGTGAAGGTTATGTACCACATTCACCTAATTGTGAAACTATAACGCAGAATGTACAATACGATCCTATATCTATTTAGAATAAACAAACAATTATATCGGGACGGACGTTAAGTCATAGTGCTGTTACCGTCCTTGCAATTAATTTTATTTTTTAACTAACAATTATATGCTTCCAAACATAAATATATTTCTTGCGGAAATACTCTCTTCCCAAGTTCATATAGGTGGAGTCAAGGGGGGGATATATCCCCCATATTTCCCCTTACCTACGCCATTGCTTCTTTACACGTCAAAAATATATAAAGCGCCGTTGTGTTTCATCTTTAGTGTTTCATGCATCTATGAGCTAATCTTCCAGTTAATGCTGGTTTCCTAGATTCTATACATATGAAAACCATGTCCTACGGTTTGGTAAAGGTTTTTAAAAAGGAATTCAACGTCCCAAGTGAGAATAAGCAACACTTCATCGGTACTGATTACGAACATGTTGATATCGCTGTATTAAATCATTATGATCAGTAATAATGAAATAATAACTATCTTCAATTTGTTTATCCACAGAGAATGTTTGTCAGTAAAGGCTAGTAGTTTTTCTAAAAAATGTAATAATTGGCTTTAGATATCTTAGGTCAGACCAGAGAAGTTAGTAGTTGTAGAAACTGGTGTAATTAGTAAATCAATATTTGAAAACAGGAGAGTGGATACTCATGTTTTGCGACGTTGCCACATAATTCATATGAGAACTTAGTTTTTTTAGAGACCAACAAGAGGGTTTAATAAAAAAGTATAATAAATAACCAGTAAATAGATAGCAATAAAGAAAATTTAGTATATTTTGTAGAGTAACTTATCTGCTGATGAGTGGCTTATTCCTAACACATTTCTTACAGTGGGAAACATTTTATTTTGTAATTTAGGATTTTGAAAGAGAGCTGTCATTTTATGATTGACTGTGTGTACATGTTCCTGGGCAACGGGCGAAAAGTTACAAAGTAAGGAACGAAAAAGGTAAGCAAAGGCAAGAAGTAACTACGGGATTCTAAAGCGGATGCCTCCACCACCATGTCACGCCGCTCAGGCGTTTAGCACTAATAGACTGAACTCCCTAGAGGAGTACTTGAATAACTCCAGAATAATTTTTATTAGTTAATTCTTACACAAAAACTGGAATCGGATTTCCAAATCAAACGTTGAATTCCACTTGGGAGAGTGGAATGAAAAGGTCTTATAGGAGCAATAGTACGCCAGCTAAGGGCCAACTAGGCAATTCCTGCCTTGCTAGTTCCCTGTAAGAAAAATCCCTTTCGGTAGGCCTACAGGCTGAGGTAGATTTCGAAGTTTCGCTGGGAGCCGGGGCTCGACCCACAACTTCAGTGCTTTTGAGAGGATGCGCCTCCTCTATCTTAACCAAAATCTCCCTGCAGCACTACACCACCACGGAGTACATATTCACCCTCCCACGGTTGGCTGCGCCCCCAAAGGGAAGATTTGCCCCATTTATTGTAACCTACTCTTGGTCATACACCTTCATTGAAAATTTCGTTTCTCTACCTTCAATGATTTGGAAATTGGCTTTTTGGGGCGGCCATTTTGGATCCAAGTTGACGACTTTTTGAAAGTTTTCTTATTTTGTCGTGAACTACTTGTGATAGTACAACTTCAAGTAAAATTTCATTTATCCAGCTCAAAGGGTGTGCAAAATGGGATTTTGGATCCAAGATGGCGACTTTTCCCAAATGTTGTGATATTTCCCTAAGCTACTCGTCATAATGCACCTTTATGCCAAATTTCGTATCTCTAGCACAAACGGTGTGGAAAATGGATTTTTAGGTCCGCCATTTTGGATCCAAGATGGCGTCTTTGAACTCATCAGGTAACATTTTCATAATCAAAAAGTGATGTTGTACCTTTATGCCAAATTTGATTTCAATAGCCCCAGCGGTTTAGGCTGTGTATTCTATACAACAATGGGTTCGGCGGCCATTTTGGATCCAAGATGGCGACCGATTGTGCTCATTAACGAACTTAACCGAGCTATTAAGCCTAGAAACAACATATAAAAATTTGGTTCAAATATCTTCAAAATTATGGCCGCTAGCGTGTTAATATATATATATATATAGATGCTTATCAGAATAATGGGAACACCTGAACGAAAGTGCAACTTACCAGATTAATATGGTATCGGGCCACCTTTCGCCTTCAGAACAGCCTTGATGCGACGTGGGATGGAGGCATAGAGGTCGTGAATGGTAGCAAGTGGAATATTACACCATTCCTCGTGCAGGGCATCGGCCAGTTCTGTGAGAGAGGATGGAGGTGGAAATCGTCGCCGGAGTCGTGTTTCCAAGATGGACCACAGATGTTCAATTATGTTGAGATCTGGGGATTGGGTGGACCAGGGGAGGTGTTAAACTTCATCCCGATGTTCCTCAAACCACGCTGCAACAACTCCAGCTGTGTGAATGGGTGCATTATCATCCTGGAATATGGCGTCATTGTCCGGGAACAACATCCGGACCATAGGATGCAAGTGGTCTCCTAAAATTGCGATATAATCGTTGGCAGTGATGCGTTCGCGAAGTGTGACCACAGGACCCAATGAAAACGATGATATTGCAGCCCACAGCATCACCGTGCCGCCGCCATGTTTCACAGTTGGGCGGAGACACTGCAGATCATACGCTTCTTTGGGCGTTCTCCACACATAAACACGGCCCGTGGTTTGGAATAGGGTGAATGGTGACTCATCCGACCATACCACACGTTTCCAGTCGTCAACGGTCCAAGTTGCATGGTCGCGGCACCATTTGCGGCGTGCTAAAGCGTTCTGGTCCCTGATGAGAGGTTTGGCCCGTGCAACACGACCCCGTAAGTTCATGTCATGTAATTCGCGGCGGACTGTGATTGTCGAAACAGGTTGGGGGAGGTGCTGATTGAGTTCCTCCGTCACTTGCGCCGCAGTGGCACGACGGTTCCGCGGGACAGTGCGCTTTAATACCCGGCGTGCCCTGTCACTGATGCTTTTCTTCCGCCCACTGTCCCGCTTCCCCGATGTGGTTTTCCCGTGTGTTGTGTAGGCCGTCATCACCTTCGACACTGTTTCTGGCGACACACCTAACACACTAGCCACTGCCGTCACACTCACTCCACATAACCGCGCACCAACAATTTGCCCTCTTTGAAACTCTGAGAGGTCTCCCATTTTACACTACCTCCGTCTGCTGCAGCCACTGCACCCTCCT
>JAGDQP010067469.1:0-11146 GCA_022664845.1 Lepisma saccharinum
AAGAACCGTGTGTAACAGAAGACCAGGCCGCAACAGCGCCAAACTGCCTTTTCGGGAAGCTAAGGGCTTTTCATCATATCCTTCACCTCAATACGATTATCTCTTCTACAGGCTGCTCTACTAATTAATTCGGGAGGAAATTATTTAGTTTCCAGTAGTGTGGTATTTCCGGCGATTCTACCCACACAGCCCAATAAATTTGGGAACGTCCTATTGAAAGAAGTTGATTTGAGGTCTGCAAGCTAGAATCCTGCATCTCAAAAGCGAAACGGAATTCGACAAATGTACAAAATAACGTTTTCCTTTCTTTGATGTCTGGAATTTACCTGTAAGTCTTGGTAAACACCCTATTAATAAGTAAATTTCAAACAGGACGAAGTCTTCTGACCTTTGCTTTGGCTTTACTATCTTTAGCTTTATAGATACAATTTTTATTTGGTAGCTTCTCTTTTTCAGTGATCACAGTCATGCAGCGCAGCAAGTTAATTCATTAAGACGTGAATGTAGCTGTCTTAATCAATCCTGTTGATTAAACTGAACGACCTCTTCCTGCAGAGGAATCAGGAACACACATAATATACTCGCATTTTTCTTTCTGACTAGTGTTTACTTTAATCAACGTTACAGCCTAGGACGTATTTAGGGGATGGTTTCGGCCAAGTTCAGAGTTTTATGCAGTTTTAATATAATTTTAGGCGTAATTATTTGGTGCATAGGCACGCTTCGAACTTCTCTGCCTACAAAGTCAATGCACCCTTCCGAAACCAGTTTCTAGATACCTGCATCTTTACAGTTAGAGAGTTTTTCTTTGAATTTCTGTTCTGTATACTTCTGTTTTAAATTTATGTATACTTAGAAAATCATCAAATATCTGTTGAGATCAAGGACTTCGAATCAAGGCAGTTTGCTTGATCGTTGACTCTGATGGCCATATATTTCAAAGTAAATAAAATGTATTGACTCAACGTGAAAGTTTGCATGGATTTTCATCTTTAAAAGCACTCAAGTTTTTTCTTCATCAATTGAATAATATTACTCCCTAAATTACTAACAGTGAGACAATGTTCCCAATCTATTCTACTTAGCTGCTGTTCTGTATATTCGATTATTTCTGTAAGGGTACCGCAGTTTCGGTCTTTTTAATTGTTGCTAAGGCGCTCGTAACACGAAGAACAATTAAAATAATATGTTCTGGCCATATTGGAGCACATCTCTTTGTAAATGACAAAAGAGCGGAGCCGTTTTGCGAAATATGTTCACAAAAAGTCAAAAATGGAAGAAAAGCTTCCCTTGTAACACTTACGATTATGTAATGAATCAGCCAACCTACTTCTATATATGTACACGCAGTTACTTTCAAAATAGTATCATTGATAGCTACCTGAAGCTCGTGCAAAATATTTTCTCTCTTTGGCGATTCGCTGCAAAATTTAAAAATCTTTCATATCCTGAGTGCGTTTTTCCAAGGTTTTTCCTGAATCAGATCAGGCAAATGATGGGACAATACCTTCCAACATCCTGTCCCCCACCTTATCCTGGCATGAGCCTGAGATACTTAAAGGCCATAAAATAAATTCAGATTATAAATCTTACAGTACACGAAAACACCTGACGTTGGAGTCTTACCTCTGATACCAGCAAGTGTAAATCTAAAATATGTATTATCTTTTCCAACTTAATCTGAGACGCTCCATCAAAGATAGGTGCAATTAGACTTCCATATTTTAATTTGTGGTTTTCTATTTCAACACCAAAAGTATTAGCAGTTGTACAGTGCCAGCCTTGCAATCTGGAATAAATACGTATTCACTAGTGGCAAAAATGTTTTCACACGGTCACCACATTTCACTATCGCAAATAAAGTGTAAATATTGTTTACGAACGTAAATTTCGTCCGTCAGTATTGAGAATGCTTTATTTTATATGTTTTTTACACGAGCGAAAACATCACCTACACAAGCCAACAGTACATAAATGGTCTTGTGTTCTTAATAAAATATGTGGAACGTTCATTTTGTTGTGTGACCAAATCCTCTACCTGCTAACTAGACTTTATTAACTAACGCGTAATATTCTCCTTTTCTAGAAAACAAGTGAATTTCTGTTTCTATCTTTCCCCTCCTCCACACTGTTTAGTGCCATACAATGAAGTAAGTATCTAATGTAAATTGTAGCTCTTCCACTCAAATGCTGGTAGTGTGTGCAGCCTGATCATTTGTTTTCCTATTTTCCCCCCAAACGTTGTCTATATTGAGAGTATATCCATTGAAAATACATATGGTAAATGTGAAAGTTCCAGATTTTGTTATTTGGATATGGTTTATATGTTGTAACTAAGGATAACAAACTACTTTACCGATGAAAGCAGTTTATACCTTGTAGGAATGATGATAGTACTTATTCAGAGTAGAATAAAGATTGGACTACCTGATATTGTACTTTGCACGTAATTATATATTGCAGTAGAGAATCTCATATGTGTGTCTGAACGGAGTTATTCCAGAAATAAACTAAATCTAATACAACGATTGATTAGCATTGGCTAAGCCTAATTATTAGGTAGTTAACATATATGCAGTGAATTAAACTGTCACAAATACACTTTGCACAACACACTTTCACCTTTCTGTATAGATGTGATTTTTACAATGTTTACGAAAACTACGACCAACAATGATTTTGTCTTCATGCAGCTTCTCATATTGCAACTCCTGCTACTTGTATTGATTGACTCAAAGTCCTTACACCTCGAACGCGATACTGAAATGTCGGACCTGTCATCATTTGTTACAGACTGTGTTAGATTCTCTTTAAAACCCTCCAGGAAACTCAACCTTATATTTTTCGATTTTTGAAGACTCTGGAAAGGTGAAAGATGACGTTACAATTATCCCACCGATTAATTAATGGCGGCCATTTTTGTCTTCCGACCCATGCCAAAATTTTTGTTTGTTGATGTTTACAAAAAATGTAATCCCTTCAGACTGGTTTATTATAGGACCTTCAAACAAAAACCAAGTCTGCTTGATAATTTTAGTCCTCTGCATGAAAACCCTAAGTAATTTCTGTCAACAAATAAAATAAAACATATACCTGGTAGGTGTTAAGCTAATTCTGAACTCTGCAAATTCGATCACTTCCAATCTTTATTATTATTAGTAGTAGTAGTAGTAGTAATCAGAAAGGTTCCCTGTCTTTTCTGTAATTAGATGCTCTCCAATCGAAGAGTTTGACAATATTGTATTGGTGTCTACTGTAGGTAAGAAGTTTGAAGCGAATTTACGAATACGTTCTAGGCACTTACCCAGTCATTATCGCGAAGATCTCTCCACAGAGCGTACGTATTGGTGATATCGATTAGATTATGAGAAGCAGTTTCAAACTGTAGTTTTCGAAAAACAAAAATAATTAAAATAATTAGAAAAATATAGGCCATTTATTAGCCATCCATTAGTATATTGGAAGGCGTCTAAAGAAAATCCCATGTAATTTCATTCATTCATTGTATTTGCTTATCTCCTTTCGAATGTAACTTAGCAGAAACTCAGTCGTTACTACACAAGAAGAAGGTATCGACATTCCAAGTTTCTTGAATTTTGTTCCAAGGCGGTGACCCCTGTTCCGTTCAAACTGTTTCCCCTGGACCAGGAGCATCGACCTACATTTCTGAACAGAGATCCAAAATCTCTCCCAATCCACTCATCAAGACGCTTCGGATCAAAAACTGCTTCTGTGGAGCATTTTCCCTCTCTTGCTGTAAAGGAAGAATAAAGCGGAACTAGTTTAGAATTTACTCAAGCTAGCTTCTCACAGTGATCAGAAAATAAGATTTAATCAAAGTTCCTTGGAAGAAAAACGTTTTCCTCTCGAAAAGTAATATTCTAGAATTATTTCTTCAAAAATCTTTTGATTAAAAAAAAAATAAAAAAATACGATACTTCTCGTAAATATTTCACATTGTCCATTGGATAGAAAAAGAAAACGTAGCAACCCAGACCTTTCTCAAAGTACACTCAGATTCATAAAAATGTCAGAAAGAATCAGAAACGATCAAATGTTCTTTAAGGTGTGCGAAAGTTATGGTCAAGTAAACAAAAAACTTAATTTTTGTTGTTTACTTTGTACAATATTTTGTAGAATAAAAAGGTTACCTCACACATGAGTCATTCACATTTTCCAAGAATGTTAGAGTACAGGTTAAATTAAAAGAAAAATAGGTATATTTTCTTCGAAATCTACCTAAAATGTCAATCCGAACATCAAAACGCAAGTCAGCCATCTTGATTTACACAGTTAGAATTTATGGCAGCAATAAACACTTGGAATGATAGTTAATTCACGTACGGTATATTAATTTTTAGTACCGACATATTAATATGATGGATCCATGCTTCCCTTATTTTCAATGATTAAATGATGACTTTCACTTTGTCTCTATCGCTCTCCTAAATTCTGGCTGTGCATGCCAAGATGGGGTATTGACGTAATGTTCGAACTCAGTTCTTTTAATTTTTGGCCTATCCTCTAGTTCTAACGTACTTCGTTAACTTCAATGACGTAAACACCTGAGGCAACCTATTTCATCTATAACTTTGGAGTACAGTGATGAGATTTTCATTATCATGTGATTTCTATTTACATTAACAACCAATTTTCCAGAAGCATAGAATTTACATACTAATTAATAAAAAATAACTTTTAGTCATACCTTTTGTTCTTATAATAATCTACACAATACATTGAGAAAAAGAAAAGCACGCTAATGTTTATTAGTGATTTTATTAACTGTTGTTCCTCCTATGCGCTTCCATACTATTGAAGAATGAAAAAGCCTAAATGTCCGTATTCTATACACCGTAGCTGCATAAAGGTAGGCTAATGCATTAGCTCTCTTGTTACTTTCAAACACATTAACGTAGATATACGTATCTTAGTATACGCACTATCAGATTTGTATAGAAAGTTTCTTATTTGAAAAAAAAATCATCAACTTTTCTATTAATACTTTTAACTGAACCAAAAGGGCTCTATAAAAGTCTTTCAAGTTCGGATGCTTCATATTTTTAGTCTCCAAGTTGGTCACCTACTCCACGTTTTGAAACTTTACCACAAAGCTCTATATGGTGACCATCTCTAATTTCTCACACATTTGTTTTTCTGTTTGCATCCAACTCGACTTCATATTCATTCTACTGTGTTTTGTTTTGTAAATTGGTAATTAGATGAAAAAAAGTAAGTCGGAGCTTCAGAAAAACATAACAAAAAATAGTAGACCAGAAGTATAAGTATTGTTAATACAGTTGTAGGAGTAATAACAGCAGTGTAAGAAGAAGTAGAGATAGTAGCAGCAGTTGTAGACGAAACAAATTAGCAGTAAATTTTATCCGATCGGGTATATAATGTTTGGTGAAAAATACAGGTAACTTTCTTGCAGAATTATTTATTCTGTTGGAAGTTGAGTCTCTTGTACTTAAATGATACTTTACATAATCTTCCAAAAGTCGTTCAAATAACAGACTATCTGGTTATTTTTGTATAGTAGTAGTAGTAGGAGCAGCAACGAGCTCGTACGTTTTACAACTTTACGCGTTTGTACTAATGATTTTTCTTTTTCATTTTCTTATGTGAATTTAAAACTTACATCTTCCAAGAATCGATTGCGCTAATTAAAATAAATCCACAGCTTGTTTCAGTTTTTATCATCAGGCATGAATATCCGTGGAATTACTCATTTATATGTTGCTTGTAGGGCTCCCTGGACACCTGGGCCCCCATACAATGCGGAGTCTCTCGGTATTGCAGTTACACCCCTGCTTACTACCTGCTGCTACAAACGGATAATGGTGACAGTGACCTCAAAACAAATTCTGAGTCTTTGTCAAATGTTTCTCATCTAAGTCAAATTTTAGTGAACTAAAAATATCGAGTGCCAAAAATTGAATTTATATTTACAATAAACAGCATTGTGAAAAATGAATCAATAATTATTGTAGCGAATCATGTTATGTAAATACAGCTAAGCCTGCATTAAGAAACAGTGACCGTAAAATTAAAAGCAATTTTATGGAAGTTAATAAAGATATTGCAATTTGTTACGGATTTTGTGGATCGAATGGTGGTATTAGAAGGGATCTTCGAGAGGTATATGTTCAAGATGAAAACACTTCCATGTTATCCAGGATAGAATCCAATGGCGAACGTTCGTTACTCCGGCGATGAACTTGCGAGTTCCGTAAACCATATATAGTTAGTTAGTTAGCTTCTGAAGTGGCCCCGCAGACTCCAATTTGCGAATCACTCCGAAAAACGTAAGATAAACCTTTTGTTCAGTCAATGCTTAGTCGGTTACAGCTGTAAGAATAACAGTAATTGTGTGTATATGTTGAAAATATTGAGTAAGGAGCACCGTCCATATTATGAAGTTTGAAAACAACTCATATATAAGGTAACCGCACCAGTATAGGACACTTTTCACCGTTATAATTTTTAACTCAAATACACTTTAAATGTATTGATCAAATGAGAATGTTACCATGCTTTCTTCTAGTGATTTCTACCCATTACTTTCATCAATATACGCTATTTGAGAGGAAATCACATTTTTTACCTAACACTGTTTTTGTACCAGTGATGGACACGGAAATAACTGGATGTTCAAGTAATGGACACCCAGTAATGGACATACTGTATAACTCAAAATAATTTAAAGAATGATTGCTGAAGATGAATGAATTTAAATGAGTTTAAAGAATGAATGATGAGAATGAAGATAAGTAGTAAACACGATTGCATATTTAATGTTGTTCTTCGATTATCGGATTGTTTCATTGAATTCCACTAAGTAACCATTCCGAAAGTCCTGGGTTCGAAAACCGCAATCTACCATCCTTACTGAGGTTTTAATGTTTTTTCCCCCTCATTCATAACAAGCAAACGCCCTAATGACACCTTCAACTTAAACCTGACTCCATCCTGCTTCCTTTCCTCTACCCTATCTCGGTCTGAGCCATATATCCCTTGTGGCCATAAAAATGCAAATTCTAACTTGTCATGAATAGTGTTCAATATTAAATGAATTCATTTCATTAATGGATATCCCCACGTTCATCATTGAAAAAATGAGACCAAAACGTTTCCTGACAAACCTATGGTCATGAAGAGTAAATAATCTTTCCCAAGTTGAAATAAAACAACTAACAGAATTATGATTTCGCCCTCGGATATGCGGAGAGTTTAGTGCGCGTGTTCATCAGTTAAATTTCCGCTGAGAGCATTTGAACGGAATGATTTGGTGCCCACTTTACCAAAACTGTAAGTCTCGTCCTTAGAAGCTCACCAGATCGCTTAGGACGATAATAACAACTCAATTAATCAAGGATTTCGATTTCAACCTACTAATGAATAGTGCGTGTTCATAACTGGACAAAAACTGACTTTGGCGTAATAGTAATGGACACCATCTGCTTTACACAACAGCTCTAAGTTATAATTGGTTTGATCATTTAAATGCTCAAAACCAAGACATTTCGTAATGGATAACAGTGCAGAACAACAAAAGTAATCGTTATTGTAATTTCATGAGTAAAAAACGAAAGCTCTCACCTTAATCACTTGCTTAACAGAATACATGGAAGAGTAGGTGCAACCATGGACTTAACTTCCACATCATGTCAGAAATATCAGATGAAACCAATGGCGAGCGAATAATATTCAGTGGCATCAGAACATACTATATTAAATTTTCTCATGTAGGTTTAATGATTACCATCCGTAGAAAAATCGTATTTTACAACTTTTCTCTTCAAGTGTCCATTACTGGTGCGTTTACCTTAAATTGACTGCAATTGTTACAATATGACAAGGTAAAGTAACTCAAAGTTTTAATAGTTGCACTGAATAGTTAAAGGTAATAAAATTTAGAATCCAACGTTTTGACAAGCCGGTACAAAACAAAAATAACATGTTGGATCGTTATGTCTCAATTAAGATTTGGAAGCTCTGTACTTTTGGGCATATCAGTAACTAAGTTTTCGACCCGTCTTGACTTAAGTTTCTGAAATTCACATATATCAATGCCCAAGTTGGGATTCAAATCAAGGACCTTAGAGATACAATCCTGACGCTCCAGACCATACGACTACCGCGATCAGCTGTCATTTATCATTATTGCATTTTAGTAGTTCCAGTCCTTTATTTGATAAATGAACAGTATGAAAACCATCTGGACTGGACTACAAAACCTTATAGACTGCAATCTGCTACCACAGTTTTTTTCTTTCTGCAAAAGCCATCCAACTGACAGACAATTGTCCTTATTTGTGTCAATTTCTCTTCTAGATGGCTTCATATTTATTCTATAGAGTAGGCTCCCATAGAACTGAACACTCCATAGAACCTTCATAAAAGCCATATAAATCTCTCTATTGAATTTCTCCACCGCTGTTCCAGCTTTCAGACCTTTTATTATTAAACACGCAATAGTTACCAATGTGACATTTCAAGCTTACAATGATTTTAAAATGAGGATTCCTCATTTTTTTAATGAATCAGTAATGCTTCTACTGTCGCTGCAGTTGAAAACTGTGTTAAGTCCTGTGACATACATTTAGTCAGACAATGAAGTTCGTACTTTTATAAAATGTAGGCTTTACAAAATATTGGGAAGACTGCGTGGGAAGAAAATAAGAATACACTAAAACCTCGGACTTGATGGAATTGGACCTGTTCCGAATAAATCAGATTTTTTATCATATTATAAGCACTTGCAAATACTGTAACAAAATGATTTATTTTACAAAAGACAAAATTGGTCCTTCGAAACAGTTTATTAAAACAAGTATTACACAAATTGAACATGGAACAATGTTATACTTATTATAGTATTACACTGCACTATTATTGCAGGGTAATTATTAGACGGGCTCACTTGTATACGATGTATTTGAAACTTACGAATTTTTTTATAAAATGATTTATTTTTTTGAAAATCGTTCCGGATAAACCGGTCCAGATAAACAAGGTTTTAGTGTAAAGTCAGAATAAAATCACGATGTTAACAAATTTTCATACAAAATCAAAATTGTAGTCGAAACTTACGCAGTTTCAAAAATTTAGTATTCAGTCTGAAGGGGTTTTCTCAATAGTTGCATTTCATGACTTTCTAAAAGCTCAGTTTCAGTAGGATTTCTCACCTCTTTTGTTGTACGCCGATTGTTTAAGTTTAAATACATGAAAGCATAAAAATAACGAACGAAACTCTCCGTATGGTACTTCAGTAATAATTAACGTGACTTTGCATTTATATTAAGGATAAAATCAGAATTCTTGGTAGAAACCTTTTGGAGATTATTATGAACCAAATGTTACATGGGTACAATTATGAAGTTACTATTTCGATGATCATTATTATATACATGGTCTTGACACTTCAGCTTTTATGGACGCGTAAACAGAGTTCGCATCTGAACTATGTGCTATGGTGCAACATATGTAGGAGTATAGCCTTATCCGAGTACTTAGTAAGGACGCAGTATCCCTCCCGCAGTTACTAAGTAGCTGATTTGCCCGCCCGTTGGAGCGGTATGAACATAATATGTTGGCAGCTCTAACATTTGTACCATTTTATTACTATTACTACTACTATGACTACTACTATTACTATTACAGCAACAACAACGTTGAACGGAGTGTGTTCAGGGCCTCCTTTACCAAAAACTGTAGGTCCCGTGCTTAGAAGCTGAAAAACTTGCTAAAGACCCCTCCTGTTGGTTCGGGGTGAATAAAATACGTTGGCAACAGTAATAGTTATAATATTGCTATTACGACACATGCTAATTCTGTTGAAATTTCTACAACTACAAATAATGCTACTACAACTAGATATTACATTTAGAGTAGACTTTGGAGTGCTGAGCCCACCATCGAATTTCTAGGAAAGGCTGGGACCCATCCACCACTTTCATCGCACGCCAAGGATCTTGTGTTTCTATATATTATACTATATACACAATACATCTGTCGACAACTATGAGATAATATTTGGTCAATTACAAATCATTGACTAGGGTGGGATGTACTTGCTAGAAAATATATTTGAATGAGAGTCATTGAACCGTTGGCCTTAGAATTTAGTCCCAGACTACAGACAGCTATTTTTATTACTAACTACTACTACAGCAACAACATTAACTATTACTACAACAACAACTACTACTACCACTACTACTACTATTATTATTATCATTATTATTGGTTGGACACTTCCGGTGATCAAAATATACTACCTATAAACTATTCCGTGACCCAAGGAACGCATGTGGAATTGTATAGAGCACAAATAAACATACATACATACATTCACTTTTATTTATATATATTTATGCAACATTCCAGTAGACCAGGATTTCTCAACGTGAGAGTCGGGGTCGCGAGGAGAGGTTAAAAAAAATCATTTCAGAAAGGTTTTGTACGCTAAAACCAATACATTTCAAAAGAAAGCATTTTATTTTACTTGTTTTTTATAATTAAGGTAGGGGTCCCGAATATGGCCCACCTTAACTTTATTGATTTTTCACTAAGAAAAACTATTTATTCGTGCGAATCGACTGAACCAACAAGCAGGAAGACTATTTGGACAAATAACAAAATAATCTACTTCCTAGAAATGACGTATAAAAATGTAATACTAACACACTCTTCATTAACGTATTTGCTACACGACACATACAGACGCACGTCTGCAACCCTGTCTTTCTGACAAAGGTAGCAAACAAAGATTCACAAGACTTGCAACAACTCAGTGCGGGTTCTTCAGGACTATTAGAAACAAGCTACTGAAATTCTGGTCGTTTTAAACGTGATGACACTTGCTTTGTTTTGGTTTTAATCTTCGTATTATTTGTATTGTAATTGATTGCTTCCATATTACCTGGACTTATCTTAGATTTAATTACAAAACATTATGATGATGAGTGCTCAGTACAAAGATTTCAAATACACAATTCTTTCATTTTAAACAGTTGTTACTGCATTTTGCCCAATATGGCTGATCTTGCCTACGTGCCACGGTGGGCCATATTATGCGCTATTGACATCTTCACTTTTTCTGGCTCCTGCTAGTTACACAATGCAATGCATTGCGTTACAC
>JAGDQP010067470.1:0-11146 GCA_022664845.1 Lepisma saccharinum
AGTTTCCAAAATAATCAGTATTATGGCGCCGCAAGCCTACAGATGGAAACATAAAATACGTTGTTTCGATTTATTCTTTATCGGTTGGCTGCTACAAGTGGGAAATATTAATTCGCTATCAATAACATGAAAAAAGATGTTCATCTTTCAAGTCTTACTTTTCTATTTATTGTGAGAAACTGCCAGGGAAACAAAAACTTCATGGGCAATATTTGCTTCTATGATTACATCGCTCTGTCTCTTTTCTTATGTTTATGAGGAAAGGGACAGTAGTGAATAATTGTGTAGATTTGATAATCATTTCTTATTCGGTGCTTGGAGTTTATGCTGGGTGGTAGAACTTATTAGGTACTCTTAGGGTTGTAAATAGAACAATTTTTTTTTTTTTTTTTTAAAAAAAGAAAGATGAGCCTTAGTTTTTTTTTCAAGGCAGCAATTTGTAATACTGCTAATCACTCATACAGTTTACAGAGATTTTCCCAGAATTTTACAGGTTTTTTTATCGATTGCGGGGGCAGTTCTGGGAGAATACTTGGTTTTCTGTGTACTCGAATCTACTTGAATCCCCATCCGTGACCGTAGCTACTAGATCACACAGGCTGACCTTGTGAATTAAATTAAAGGTAAAGAAAGAGTAGCGCAGACGAACTATAGAATATTATTTTTACAGATGGTCGCACTGTGTTGTTGTGTGTGTTCATCATTCTTTTGTCTTCTGGAAAACAAGATGCTATTTTTAGCGTACCACTCAACAGGAGCGACCAACAAACAAACAACAGCTTTCCTCCCTCTCCCCATCCTCACCATCGCTCTCTGAATGTAATTAAACTTTGCAACAGCAATTAAGTTGGTTTTAACATGTAGCAAACATCGGTCAAGTTGCAAATAGGTATTTTTTTTAAAAAAATGAGACATGACGTCAATCGATCTTCTTTTAATTGTTGATTCTCTGGTGTTTCATATTACTGAAAAAGATGACGTCAAATGACAAAATATATCGGCAGACTTCAGCTGTCAGGATGAAAGTGTATGAAGTTTTATTGGTCTAGCAACATCCATAAGTGAGATCGTAGGACAGACTATGTTTAATCAATAGTTTGTATACTCTGGAGAACTGTCATTAATTTCTATTTATTTTAGGGTAGTGATATTTAATCAAATGGGTAAACTTTCGCAGGTTAGATTGTGCTTCTTTTACGCATGTGATCGGACAACATTATTTTTAGCTTTGAGCTGAATGAGCATAAGTAATGTTTACAAGAAGTATGGAGACTTGATCATGACTTTCTAAAACGCTTATAGGGTTCCTATTTTTCAAAATCCGGGATGCTACCAATTTACGAAAATCTTTGAAATGTGCAATGTGAAAAAATGGTGTTAAACGCTTTAATCAACTTACTTTGCGTAAAAAAACTACGTCAGTTTGATGTCCAACACTCTGCACCTAAGTAACCACAGTGGTGACTACTTCTAACATTACAAAAATATTCCTTTCCTGCAGGAGCAACGAAATCACGTGTCCATTGCTGCTTTAAAGGAAAGGATCGTAAAAAAGAAATCTTCAGTTAATAATAATAATAATAATAATAAAAATCATCTCGCAAGTCTTTATTTTATCGAAATTTCTTAACATTTCTCATTGTTGAATTTCTGGTTTTATTAAACAAAGTATATTTTTCTTGGTCGGCGAAAAATTACCAAGAAATTCAGTCAGTGGTTCAAATAACTCTGAAGCAGGAGGCAGACGGAAACAAAGAATAATACCAACAACAATAACCATCGAGCAACAAAACACTTGTTCCCTGACCCAATGAAACAGATGTTTCGTTCAATGTAAAGGTAGTTGAATCGTGAACTTAATTAAATCCAGGCTCTACGTATTGAAATTAAAAAAAAAACACTTTTTTTTATCTACCATACTCACAAATTACTGAAAATACAGTTGAGCAAAAAGCAAGGAAACAGTAGTTTTTCCCTTTCTCTCTTCGCTGAAAACTGGGACATTTATGCGTCTCGCGAGTTACTTTCGGGACACCGGGACGCAGATCTCGACTCCAGTACGGTCCCGGATTTTCCGGGACAAATAGCAACCCTATTTCAGGATTATAGGAACTTTTTTACTTATGTTCGGAGGTTTTTTCTTTTTACTTCTTTCGATATCAGGAATTACCTAGCGAAAGTAACGTCCTTCATTCTGAATCAACATAGATATATCTTTTATTTAACATCTGTAAATTTCGACGTTTCGTCACCCTAGCTCCGCTTCCCCTTGTCCATCGCACCTTATATTTTGGTATTCTCCATATCTCACCATCGTCTATCACATGCACTATGTGTCATTCGGATCTCAGCGACAACATATCGTGACCTTCCCTTGTGAGAACATAAAGGAAACACATTAGTGCTTTCCCACGATTACTGTCGAAAACTGTAAATACTGTTATTTTTCTGAAAAATTATGTGCTACATCAAGGAACTTTCCCAAAATTTTTAACAGTGTGGTTAACGTTTCCAATCAGGTCTTTTGTGTGTACTCTGCAGTTAATAATCAACTTCAACTTCGTTGATTGTTACATTTAGTGACGTGCATATTTAAAAGAAGAAGTTGAGTTCTGTGTAAAATGTACATTTTTTGTCACAATTTAGGCATGGCGATATCTATTTGTGTAGAATGTGTGGTATTATCTGCTTTAATTTACTTTAATTAATGTTATAAATGTGTACATCACTGGCAGCATTTTGTAATTAAGACCCTTGCGCGTTGAAAATAGAGGTTCCCAATTCCGGCTGTTTGTCGACTTCTTTTTCACGACCCACACTACCCTTAAATCTTTGAAGTTTTTCACATTGTGATATATGAACTAGTAAACGTTTTAGCAAAATTTCATATTCTTCCTTTCAGTAAGAACTAAATTATAAATTATCATCACCTAAATAGTCAGAATTAATCCCAAACACCTTTCAACATATTTTTAGATTTTAATAGAAAAATGAACACTGTAATGCATATCCTCAAAAGATACAAATCCGATAAACAAACGTTTTTTTCTACTTTTGTACCGTCTTGTTCCATTACATTTAACAGTCAGCAAGATTTTAAGTTCTACAATAAATGAAAGAGAACAGTGTGACTTCAGGCAGTTATTTGAAGCATCATTCTTTTTTAAAAAAAAATGGGGTTGTTTACATCAAGTAAATTTGATTTAGTGCAATGGGTATCTTAATATTTTCATTACATTTATTTGGTCGATGCGGTTGACGTCAGCTCTGAGCACAAATCTAATGTGCTATCTGAATTTCATTACTACTTTCAGTTTATACAAAAGGAAGAAGATATTGTGCAGATCTACATTTGTTTATTTGTAGAACCAAACATAAATAAAAAGAGTGCGTATTTAACAGAGACTTTGGAAACATTTTGGGTTTAGGTTCATGAATCAATCACGCATTGTTTTAATCTGTTTTATTTCTAGCTTTGAAAAATAGTAACATTAATAAAATTCGACGTCAAATTTGGAGACAGCAATGTAGTTTTTAAAGGAAAATACCGTACAATGGAATAGAAATGTCTCTACACCCTAAAAACTGTACCTTTGTGGCAATTTTTGAGAGGCAGTGGCGAACCCAGGGTTCAGTTTAGAGTGGCGGTTCTTTGCCTCCCAGTTCTTGGGTGGGAACAGAATAATAGAAAGAAAAACGAAGGTAAAATATGAATCTCTGGGTCCATCACTACCTCTGAAAAATAGGTGGTATAATGTACCCCCAATTTTTTAGACTGTGACGGGCACAGGGATTCATCTCTTCCCTCCCAAGAACTGGGGGGCGGTTCTTTGCCTCTAAAAAAGTTCTTTCTAAACTCAACCCTGGTTCGCCACTGCCTCTAAAAAATTGTGGGTAAAAAATTGGAGTTTTGTACCCACAATAGAAAGGAACAGTTTTTACGGTGTAGGAGTACGTACAATTATAACAGTACGTATCATTGACTATGAATTCAAAGAAAAAAATGTTTATAAATAAAATGAATAATTAAAATTATGAATTTACTGAACTGTCAAAGGATTAAGGCGTCTGGTTTTTAACATTAAACTGTCAGTCCTAAGCTTGAAGAAAGTGTGAAAGAAAGCTGTTCCAAATACTAGAGTGATTTATGGTAACTTTGCTTTACATTCGAATATGTTTGCATACATAAATGCTCGATACAAACTTAGTTATAAGTAGTTTTTGGTACACCGCAGCGTACACTCTTAACTAACTATCGACACTCCAGTAACAGCAGCATGACCAAATATTCTGTTCAGAATATGTTTTATTTTTCATTCTACCATCGATTCTTTCATTACTAGGTTCTATTACAGGTTAGAGCGTACATGGTTCATTTGGTTGCGTTTCTTAGCTTCTATTCCAATTGAGAATCAAAATCCAACCGGTACGACGTCGGAATTTAGACTAGGAGATCCCGAATTCAAATCGCCTCTAAGATAGAAAAAAAATCTCTTCTACATCAACTGGATTGACTCAGAATTATTTTAATTTTGTTTATGGTCTTTAGGCATCTCATGCTCAGGCTAGAATATGGTAGGGGAGAGGATATTGGAAGGTGGTCGGTCAGGACCTAGTTTGTAGGGACCATCCCGGCATTTGACTCAACATTCTAAATAAATTACTAAAGATCAATACGAGGACTTTCTTAAGCTCATATACCTTACATTTGTTACCCAAATACTTGTTAAGTTCGAGCAACAATCCCAAATAATGCAACGATTACCATTTTAATAGTGTTTCCATTCTTTAAATATATGTAAAAATATTTCCCATGAATCTTAGAAGCTTTCGAAACAATTAACAAACTATATTCTTTTTCTTTCTTTCTTTTTTTTCCTTTCAGAACAAAACTATTTTCATACTCATTTGTAATGTGATTTGAAATGTTTGTTTTTTAATAAAATACCTACTATAACAATTCATACTAACATAATACAATTATAAACGTTGCTCCTTTTTTTGTTGTTGTTGAATAGTATGTTAAAAGGAACCAAGTCACATTTTGAAAATTTCCCATAAATCACAAAACTTAGAGTTTTTGAATACGGTATTTATTGGACTCAGAAGAGAATCAGAAAAGTAATTCTTCATTTTATAGCAAGGTCCTTTAACCCACCAGCTAGAATATAATTAGTGAACTTTTTCTCTTTTTTGGTCTCCTGAAAAGTTGATTTTTTTTAACTTGGTTCTTTTTTACATTGGAGGATTAAATTCCCATTTCCACAGTTGTATTTGTTTCTTTGCTAAGTCATGAATTTGTACTTTTACCGATTGCTTCAAAATCTCCGATAATTTACTTGTATTGGCAAAGCGTTTTGTCACAGCCTCTTGATTATCTGGGTCAGCAGTGTGATTCACAACAGGAACAGCTCAATAACAAAAGCGGAAAAAATAAAAGAAACAAGAAAAGTAAAATAAACAGTTTTGTTGTTCCGTAGGCGTCGTTGCAAACATATTGATTCTAGAAGTGTATGGAAGGAGGGAAAATAAACGTTCTGAACAAGCAAATATAGGCCAAGCCGCATGAATTACGATACGAGATGGAATTGTGGAACTGTATCCAAGGCAATCGAAGAACTCCCGAAGGTATTTGACGGGAACTGGAGGAAGAAAGGAAGAATGGATCTGTCTCCGCAGCAGTTCATTTCTCGATTCTGCTTTCGTCAGAGACTCACATACATCACGCAAACACATGCATCAAATAAATGAATGCACTTTTCTATCTTTATTTTTTGTAAATTCAAAACAGCTCAGCTCTCGGGTGGTCCTTGCAAACTACAACAGAACACATCCCAATTGATCACAGAGTAACCAGAACCAGGAGCTTGAACGACACCTTGCTGACAACATTGATTGAAATCTTCATGCGACTTCCTCCACACATGCAATCGAGCGTCTACCCAAAACACCTCATAATGTACTCGTTAGACCAGGTGGTACGGCACCAGTCTAGTGTCAATGTTCTCTAGCATAGGTGAAGTGCATTAGATGGTACCGTGGTGTTATTACTGGTACTCGTCTTGGTCGACGACTGCCAGACCTCATGGAATGCAGTACAGTGTGCTGACTAGTTGAGACTTGAGAGACCCAACGTTGAATTGGCTGTGATTTGATGCAATGCCCTCCGTTGGGTAGTTTCTACCCTTACTGTTTTTGCAATACTTGTAGACGCCAATACTATTGACGTGCTGCTAGTATCTGTCCGGTGTTAGTATATTCTTTTACTGTTGCCTGAAAATAAAAATAAAAAGCATTGGCCACCTCAGAGATGCAATGCTTCATTTCATTTAACCCTACATTCATTCTACGGTCAAAAGAATATAAAATCGGTCCAAGTTCCATATCTCCAATATTTTCATTACTGACAAACAGGCAGGAGTCCTAGACAGCTTGAGCCAGAAATACAAAATGTCATAAATACAATGCAAATTCAAATTCATAGTTCTTACGTAATACAAGATTAGCCCAACTGCATCCATTTCTAGCTGGGGAACAAGCCGGAAACATCCAATGGCATCTAAGTTTATAATTTTATATACACATCAAGTAAAATTAAAGCCAGACTAACCATTAATAATTAAAGAAAGAAGAAATACGTATATTAAAAGAGATTGACAAAGAGAGGAAAGCTGTAAATACTTACTATCAATTGTTGCATTGTTCATTTTTCACGTCCTCAATTGATTTCTACGCTATTTACAGATGCAATTGTTCCGCAGTCAGGTCTGGAAATAAAACAACAGCAATATAAATTGATTTGTAGCATGGTTATATTCAGCACGAGACAAAATTAAATAAGCTAATTGTGACATATCGTAATCTAATTAGATTCATAATTGTGTCTAACCATTAATAAGCTGTATATCCAGGATTAAATATCGTTCTGATTCATCGTACATAGTAGGAAAAAAAAACATGAATGTAACGTTTCAATTCAAAGTCTTACTTTTATATCCTACTTAAAAAAGTGCATTACTAACTTCAGTACATTGAGTCACTGAACGAGTGCGCCAAAGTTCTCGCGAAATGCATAGTGGGAAGGTTGATGAAAGGGTCGAATCGTTTGACCGGTGAGTTGCGATGGAAGATAGCAGAATTTAGCATCCTATTTGGAGATTAGAAGGAAGGAAAAGGGAGATCGACGTACATGTGTGACTAAATTTTACCGTAATTCACGGTCAGTAGGCTGTAGAACAGGTACCACAAAACGCCGAATACCTTTCGGACGTACAGTGGAGGTCAATCGTGTGCAACATCGGCCACTGATGATTGTTATATCCGCTTGTCTGGTCGAAGAAACAGGTACAAGTAAATACGTGAGCCTAATCGCGGACTAGCCACTGAATAAAACTAGAAACAAAACTCCGTATATTATCTATAGTATCAAAAAGTACTTGTGATGCCATCTGACGCACTGAGTCGTCTTTACAGGGTCTACATACAAAATATTGTAAGGACGGGTCTTTACGTAAGTGTCGCTACAATCGAAGTTGTACGCGAACGTCATTGCTACATTTCTTACTATTCGTTTAACAACAGCGCTCTGGCTCTCGTCACAACTTATTGGGAATAGGCCCCCTGCTGGTCCGCCACATCACCCCAATTACGTGAAGACGTTGTTGCTGCTGTAGGTCAATCAAGTATGATTTGCAGACGACTTCACAGAGATAGTATGTATGCCAGAAGAGCAACAGTACAGAACGGTGCGTTTACAATGGACAGGAGCACATATAATTTGAACCACGAGCAGTGAAAGACAGTACTTTTCATTGATGAGTGCGATTTTCTCTGGTGGCGAGGAGCAAGGGAACGTTACCATCCATTAAACATAGATGAATGAGATTCAGGTGTTTTCTCTTAAGGAACGCAAGGAACTGAATGTGCTCCGTGATCTCTATTTAAAGTGGTTCAGCAAATAAGTAGTACGTACGTTACTTGTGTTTTGCAATCACTCAATAAGAAGCACATAAACTTCCTCTTGGTTACTGAATAATTTGGAAATAGGACGTTTCTTTGTATTTTCTAATCTATTATTAACATATTGTAGTGAAGTGTCAGCAGTGATGAATTGAGGGTGCGGCCCGGAGGTGTTATGTTCCTTTTCAGTGGCCTAAGAATGGAATCGATGCGTGTATTTGCTATAAGTGGATTTCCGTGGGCCATGCTGTTTCTCAGAAAATTTCAGAGTGGACATTTCTTGTCCTCGTATTTGTAGCACACTTAAGGGAAATTCCCTGATCTTATTTGCTTTGTAGTACACTTTTTTTTTTAAATAAAAAGTTTTTTGAACACACACACAAAAAAATATATTGATATTTGAAGCTTCTCAAGAAGATATTCTAAAGGGCATGTTTCACAGGACAGTTTGTTAATTGTTTGACTTCCATTTTGTTCTGCTTTGTAGTATGTTCTTTTTCTCAATTTTTCTCATAGATTGTAAACGTTTCATAACGTTTTTGAAACATTCATAAACGTTTCAAATATTTCATAATATTTATATTCATAATAAACGAATCACCCTTATATATAATATAATATAATATATCTGGTGTAGTAAAAAGTAATCCATTATTTTTGCATGACATTGAAGGCTTGACTTACCATAGTTAGAATGATCCGATTTACGTCACATATGCGCCGTTTTGTTCGATAACGTGTTGCCATTTGGAAGGTAATATCATGATGCCTCTCTCATAGAAGCCCTTAGTAGTACCACAACAGCCTCGCACTCCACATTTGCATATTTTAATTATTAAACACGTGCTTGTTGCATGAGACTCTGACTGTTACCGGACAAACGTACTCCATGATCATTAATCATTCTTGTTTTTCACAAATTTACTCCCGGATTTGACAGCTCGCTAATTAGAAAATAAAATTGAGCTTAACTTTTGCGTTTTACCCCTTTCCCCGGCTAGGAACACACATTTGTACTCCGGAATGCCACAGGGCATTTGCCTTTTTTTGGATGAAAAAAAAATAATAGTGGGGTTGGCTTCGACGAGATACCTACAGGCGCAAAGAAATTAATTTTGTTAATGAAAAAAAGAAATGAGAAAGAAGATTGAGAGGGTAAAAAGAGAAGTCTTTTATATTGCAAGATAAAGAACATAAATGAATATTTTAAAAAGAAAACATGAAGTGCTTATTGGTAATGATGACAATGAGACTTAAATGTAAGATACTTCAAGTACTTGTGAATATTACGAAGATCTAGGAACACTGTATTGGCAGTAACATTGTTTGATATAATTTTAGTTAGGGCTGATGTTTGATTGAGAGAATTATAAACACTGATTTTGCATAATAAAATGTGATATTGATGGGAATTATAGTGAAAAGCTTCCAAAGGCCTTATTAAATTACAGAAAGGTAACGAACACGAAAAGAATCATTGAATATAAGTTGGAATTGAGATATGCAGAAATATAAACACCGATTTTGCATAATAAAATGTAATTTGACTGTTTTGCTGACTTGTGTTGAAAGAAAAGAATGGCATTGCGGCAGAGCCAATGGTTAAAGTTTAACTTGCTCCAAGTGTCAGATTTTGTTACCTTGTGGTAGATCCATTGTTTAAAGTTTAAGTTGCTTCAAGTGTCAGATTTTGTTGCCTTGTGGCAGATCCAATGGTTAAAGTTTAACATTAAGGTTGTTGTGGTATAGTGGTGATGGTTACTGAAGATAATACTTGGACGGGTATTGAAACATTTGACTAATGCTGACTGATAAATATATATGTGAAGATTTTAGTTGTTTGTTTTAGGAATAATGCTGATGACAGAATGTCGCCTTATGACATAATTATATATTGAGCTAACACACATTTGGACGTCTAATAGACCGTTTGTTGTATTTTATTGAAACTAATGTGAAATATACGGATTTTTGAAGCTAGGAAACGTGCTTATTTTACTTGGACCTTTGAATTGAAGAAAGGCTTTCATTGAGTTACTGCTGCTATACATTTGGACGTCTAATAGGCCGTTTGTTGTATTTTATTGAAACAAATGTGTAATATACTGGTTTTTGAAGCTAGGAAAGTGCTGGTAAATTGTACAAATGTTGAATATAAGTTGGTATTGAGATATACAAGATCTAACACAGAAACAAGATCCTATTGTATTGACTAAAATGTAATTTGACTAAATTTTGCATAGAAAAGCTCCCGAAAGCGCTGGTAAATTGTACAAATGTTGAATATAAGTTGGTATTGAGATATACAAGATGTAACACAGAAACAAGAACGTATTGTATTGACTAAAATGTAATATTGACGGAAATAGTACTAAAAGCTGCCGAAAGCGTTGGTAAATTACAGAATGATAGCATACACGAGCAAAATTATTGAATATCGTTGAGATATACAGAAAATGAGATAAAAGAACATGTGATTTTACTGAATAAAATACAATTTGACTAAACTCGAACTGAAAACCTTCCGAAAGCGTGGGTAAATTTGAATAGGTTTGGATGCAGGACGTAAACCTCATGACGAAACGTGAATGTTGTATATACTGGTTTTGAAGCTAGGAAATGTACTTATTCTGGTTTTGCATTTGATTTTTAAAAAGTCGCCATTTTATAACTAATATGGCCGACATAAAATCTATTTTGCACATCATTTGAGCTACAGAACTGAAATTTTATATGAACACGTATTGCCAATATTAGATTGAAGAAATTTAAGAAAAGTTTTTATAAGTCGCCATTTTTAAACAAATATGGCCGTGGAAATGACATTTTGATTGAACACAGAGCCTAAACGACTAGACCTAGAAACTTGAAACTTGGTAGAAACGTTGACTACTGGAAAAGAATTACAGACATACGAGAAAATTGTACAAAAGTCGCCATCTTTAAACAAATATGGCCGTCGAAAAGATTTTTTGAAAGAATACACAGTCTAATCGCATAGGACTAGAAACACGAAACTTGGTAGAAACATACATTAGTACAAAAGAATTACGAAAATGTAAGAATATTTTGGAAAAGTCGCCATCTTTAAATAAATATGGTGGACAAATTGATTTTTTGAAAGAATACACAGTCTAATGGCATAGGACTAGAAACACGAAACTTGGTAGAAACATACATTAGTACA
>JAGDQP010067471.1:0-11146 GCA_022664845.1 Lepisma saccharinum
TCTCGTTCAATACGATTCAAAATAACTTTGGTGAACATTTTGTATAGGACTGACAGTAAACTAATTGGTCTGTAGTTTTCGACGCGTTCTTTGTCCCCTTTCTTGTACAACAAAATGATAACGGCATTGTTCCAACTTGAGGGTATTTCTCTCTTCCTCAGGCACATCGAGAATAATTTAGCAAGTTCCTCTTTCATTTTTTCACTTCCCCATTTAAACATCTCTGCTGTAAGTCCATCTTCTCCTGGCGATTTTCGGTTCTTCATCCCTCGAAGTACTTTATCTACTTCTTTCATTACGTCTGGGACTTCTTCATCATTTTCTTGTGAGTCTTCATTTCCTAGCTCTTCCTCGGAGTAGTACAATTCTGTGTAGAAATTTTCAAATATGTTTATAATTTCTTCCTTATTTCGTGTTACGGTCCCGTCCGGTCTCTTAACTGCAGTTATTTACTTTTTCATCTTGACGCTTGATTTCATCTACCCATCTTGCATTTGGGCGTCGTCTCGGTCGCTTCTTTTTTCTAGGAATGCAATGTAGTACATTTGTTGTCCACCTTCCATCTGTTCGTCTAGCTATGTGACCGGACCATTTCCACTGCATCTTCTTCGTAGACTTAATCACATCCTCTACCTTTATTTGTGAACTAATCAATTCACTTGTCTTCCTGTCTCTCCTGGTTATTCCTAGCATGCATCTGTCCATTGCTCTTTGTATGACTCTCAATCTTTGAGTCGTTTGCGCATTCAGTGTCCAAGTTTCACAGCCGTACATCATCACAGAAAAGACACATTAATTATAAACTTTACGCTTCAGAAACATTGGTAGTTTCCTTTGTAAAATAAAGTGTAGTCTTTCAAACAAACTCCATGCCATTTTACATCTTCTATTTACTGCATCAGTCAACTTGGCACCCGATATTTTGAGCTGGTCTAGGTAAACATACTCATCAACTATGCCTATTGTCTCTCCGCTAATCTTCACTTCCTTCTTTGCAGCATGTTGATTGTATATGACTTTTGTTTTACTTAAATGCATTTTAAGGCCTATTTTCGAACTTTCATTCCACAACTCTTCCATTCTGATTTGCAGTTCTTCCGCACTTGAAGCAAACAGGACTATATCATCAGCGAACCGTAGGTGATGAATATATTCGCAATTAATTTTAATTCCAACTTCATCAATGTTTAAATTTTGAGACACTCTCTCCAGGACCGCACAAAACAGTTTCGGAGAAATTGAATCTCCTTGTCTTACCCATTTTCCAACTTTAAAATTTTCACTTTATTGATATAGTCTAATGACAGATGTGGCAGTCGAATAAATGTTTCGCGGTAGCTTGATGTATGCATTTTCAATGCCTTGATGTTCAAGTGATTTAAGTACTGCTGACAAGGAGACGGAATCGAAAGCTTTTTCAAAATATACGAATCCCAAACATAGTGGAAGTTCATATTCATTAGTCCTTTCCATAACTTCGTTCAATGTTTGTATGTGGTCGGTTCATTGTGCTAAATCCACGACAAAATCCGGCTTGTTCCCTTCCCGGGTTAAAATCCAAGTCCCGTTCAATACGATTTAAAATAACTTTGATGAACATAGAACTGACAGTAAACTAATTGGTCTGTAGTTTTCGACGTGTTCTTTGTTACTTTTCTTGTACAAGAAAATGATAGCAACATTATTCTAACTTGAGGGTATTTCTGTCTTCCTCAGGCACATTGAGAATAATTTCGCTAGTTCCTCTTTTATCTTTTCACCTCTCCATTTAAACATCTCTGCTGTGAGTCGTTCTTGTCCTGACGACTTTCCGTTCTTCATCACTCGAAGTACTCTATCCACTTACTCTTTCATTACGTCTGGGACATCTGCATCATTTTCTTGTGAGTCTTCATTTCCTAGCTCTTCTTCGGAGTAGTACAATTCTCTGCAGAAATTTTCAAATATTTTTATAATTTCTTCCTTATTTCGTGTTACGGTCAGGTCTGGTCTCTTAACTCTAATTATTTGCTGTCTCTCTATCATGAGCTGCTGTTTGGTTTTCTTCAGGCTCTTGTTTTCCTCGACTGCATTTCTAACAAGGTTTTCGTTATATCTTGGCACATCCTCTCTTATTTTCTTCCCTATGGTTTTATTTACTTCTATGTACTTAATCCGTCTCGGTCGCTTCTTTTCTCTAGGAATCCAATGTAGCGCATGTGTCGTCCACCTCCATCTGTTCGTCTAGCTATGTGACGGGCCCATCTCCACTTCATCTTCTTCGTAGTATTGATTATATCTTCTATCTTTGTTTGTGCGCGAATCCATTCTTTTGTCTTCCTGTTCCTCCTAGTTATTCCTAGGATGCATATCTCCATTGCTCCTTACGTGACAATGTTCAATTCATACGTTCACGTCGTGGGGCCTGTTTGTACCCAAGCAGCTACTTGGCGAACGAATATGGATGGGCGGCTCAACCAATCAGCATTAGCAGACAGCGTGGTGAACCAAATGCCTCCACTCCTCCTTTCAGATCAGATGATGGTTCAAGTAAGGATCTCATTGTCCGGAGGACGGAATGCAGCTGGCAACGGTAGGGTCAGATATCCAGGAAGTCATAGGGTCAAAATGCCCGGGTTTGGACTGTAGACTGCCAGAATACCGACACTGCAACTCGAACGGACCTATACGTGGCTACTCTGAGCTGTAAGTCACTAGCAGGAGAGGACAAATTAGAAGAATTGGACAATTAAGTGGGACATTATAGGACTATCAGAAGTGTTGAGGAAGAATGAAGAACAGTTGGAACTATCTTCAGTACACATGTTCTGCTTCAAAGGAACAGAAACTTTAAAACCTACAGGCGTTGGCTTTATAATATATAAAGACCTAAAGACAAGGATCACAGAAGTTGAAGGAATTTCACATAGAATCACAAGAATAATAATAATGTTAAACAAGAGATACAGTATAGAAGTTATACAAGTATATGCTCCAACAAGAGATACAGTATAGAAGTTATACAAGCATATGCTCCAAAAACGTCACATCCGGAGGAGGAAATCGAAGACCTATACGAGGAGATACAAAAGATTTTGGATAGTAGCAAATCGCATTACAAAATTCTAATGAGAGACTTCAATGCGAAAGTAGGAACTAAGCAGAGCAGTGACACAAAAGTGGGAAAGGTTGGATTTGGGAAAAGAAACAAGAGAGGAGAGAAGTTGGTAGAATTCTCAGAAACCAACAGACTGTTCATTTCCAATACATTTTTCAAGAAACCGCCCCAGAGGAAGTGGACATGGAAAGGCCCAAATGGGACTAAAAACGAAATACACTACGTTTATCAAATAACAGGGAAATTCTGCAAGACATGTCTATTCTGAACAGTTTCAAAATGTCAAGTGATCATAGGATGGTAAGATGTAAGCTGAAACTAAATACTAGGTTTGAGAGAAACAAGCTTATCAGAGGAAAACTGCCAATGATCTGGAAAATCCAGAGAAACACAGACAGACATTCGAGATAGAAATAAGTAACAGATTCAGCACCTTGGAAAAATTAGAAAATAAAGAAGACATCAATAGCAGAAATAAGATACTGACTGAGATAGTAAGAGAGACGGTAAAAGAAAATAGCAGGCATCGAAAAGAAAAAAGAGAGCAAAATCTCAGAAGAAACTAAACTCTTGATGAAGAAAAGAAGGGAAATGAAAGAAGATTAAAATTACATAAAGATGATTGAGTACATAGAACTAAATAAAACCGTAAGAAAGAAAATAAGAGAGGATGTACGAAGATATAACGAAAATCTTGTTAGAAATACAGTCGAGGAAAAGAAGAGTCTGAAGATAACCAAACAGCAGCTCATGATAGGGAAAAATTAAATAATTACAGTTAAGGGACCAGACGAGACCGTAACACGAAATAAGGAAGAAATTATAAACATATTTGAAAATTTCTACACAGAATTTACTCTAAAGAAGAACAAGGAAAAGAAGATTCAGAAGAAAGTTATATAAATGTCCCAGACGTAATGAAAGAAGTGAATAAAGTACTTCGAGGGATGAAGAACGGAAAATCGTCAGGAGAAGATGGACTCACAGCAGCGATGTTTAAATGGAGAGGTGAAAAGATGAAAGAGGAACTTGCAAAATTATTCCCAATGTGCCTGAGGAAGAGAGAAATACCCAGAAGTTGGAATAATGCTGTTATCATTTTCTTGTACAAGAAAGGTGACATAGAACGCGTCGCAAATTACAGATCAATTAGTTCACTGTCAGTCCTATACAAAATGTGCACCGAAGTTATTTTGAAACGTATTGAACGAGTCATAGATTTTAACCAGGGAAGGAAACAAGCCGGATTTCGTCGTGGATTTAGCACAATGAACAATGACAAAACATTGAATGAAGCTATGGAAAGGGCTAATGAATATGAACGTCCAATATGTCTAGGGTTCATTGATTTTGAAAAAGCTTTCGATTCGCTCTCTTTGGCAGCAGCACTTAAATCACTTGAACATCAAGGCATCAAGTCACTCGACTACTACATCTGTCATAAGACTACATCAAGAAAGTGAAAAAATTGAAGTTGAAAAAGGAGTAAGGCAAGGAGATTTATCCAAACCTATTTTCAGCTGTCCTGGAGAGAAAAGTAAATCTTGAAGATATATTTTACGGAAATGATGCTATTAGAGATAATAGTAATCACTAAAAGCTACTTGTTCCGTACAACCGGAAGATAAGTGAATGCAAATCTTTATTGCAATAAAACCATGAGCCGACATTTAACATAGGAGCTTAAATTCAACATCTGTAAATCCATGTCCTACTAGCCCAGAGGATCTTCCAAATACGCAAGAACAATAACTTTACTACTTTTCGTATACAGACCATTTGATATCTTCAGTAATATTCCTTGAACGCAATATGATTACCTCCATTTATATCTTTTAAAGCATAAATGTAAATCCCTCTACTGAAGCATTCATTTTTTGCAATAGATCGACATTTCTTAACAATGACAACTAAACTTGTAGCTAAATTCGACAAAAGTACATCAATATTTTCGTTTTCATCTTATTTTTGGAGAAAGGTCTCGAAACTAAACACATAATCAAGTAGGTCCATGTGAATATGTATGACGTCATCTGGCATACATTATCCATATTACATCAGAGAGTGTGTTCCAAAATTTAAACTGGGCTGAAGTTGGAATAAAGATCAATGGCGAATATCTTTATCACCTACGACTCGGTGATGATATAGTCCTGTTTGCTTCAAGTGCGGAAGAACTACAAATCAGAATGGAAGAGTTGTGGAATGGGAGTTCGAAATGAATTTAAGTAAAACAAAAGTCATATACCAGATGTATGCATAAGTTTTTGCCGGTTTTAGTGGTAAAGAAAACACGTAATTTTTAAGGGAAATTAATTTTGTTTTATTCAAAATATTGGCCATCGGCTTCTACACATTTCGCCCATCTTTCAGGTAATGGTTGCATACCATGCCAGAAAAACTGCTTGTCTGTTGCGGCAAACCATTCGTCGAGCCAGTTTCCAACGTCTTCAAAATTGCTGAAGTGCTGCTCTTCGAGCGCGTGCCCCATTGATGCGAAGAGGCGATAGTCAGATGGCGCCAGGTCTGGGGAGTACGGTGGGTGCGGAAGGATGTCCCATCCAAGCGATTTCAAGGTGTCTTTCACTGGTTTTGCTGTGTGAGACGGCGCATTGTCGTGTAACACAAACACTTTGCCATGTCCTCGGGCCCATTCCGGTCGTCTTTCGATCAATGCGTGATTTAAATTAATCATTTGTTGGCGATAGCGTTGTGCATTAACGGTTTCGCCGGGCTTCAAGAGTTCATAATACACAATACCGCTCTGGTCCCACCAGACACAAAGCATGGTCTTCTTGCCGAAGCGATTTGGCCTTGGTGTTGAAGGACCGGCTTCGCCAGGTGAAAGCCACGATTTTTTCCGCTTCGGGTTTTCAAAATAAATCAATTTTTGGTCACCTGTCACAATTCGATACGAAAAGGATTTTATTTCCTGGTGTTGAAGCAGCATTTCACAAGTGAGTTTGCGATTTTCCATTTGACGTTCATTCAAATCGTGTGGGACCCATTTATCCAGTTTATTGATCTTCCCCATTGTTCGTAAACGTCTGCTGATTGATTCTCGTGACAGATTTAATGCTTTTTCCAATTGCTGTTGAGTTTGAGCTGGGTCATCCTCCAATAACACCTGCAATTGCTCGTTTTCGCACTTTTGTGGTCTACCAGAGCGCACACTGTCTTTCACGTTGAAATCACACTTTCAAATTGTCGAAACCATGTCTCACATGTTCTAATCGATGGAGCGTGTTCACCATATGTTTCTACCAGCACACGATGACTTTCAACAGCCTTTTTCTTTTGGTTAAATAAGGAAAGCAATGCGTGCCGCAAATGTTCTTTTTCAGGCACAAACTTCGACATGATCACTGAACGATAAAACAAAGACGCTAGTGTTTGGCGGACTCAACTTGTGTGTGTTTGTAGTCTAATGTCAGACGAACAAAATGACGTATGTGTCAAATGAATACGCTGTGTACTTTTTGCTGGCGCCATCTCTTAGGTAAACCGGAAACTACTTATGCATACACCTGGTACAATCAACATGCTGCAAAGAGGGAAATAAAGATTAGCGGAGAAACAATAGACATAGTTGATGAGTATGTTTACCTGAACCAGCTCATAACATCGGGTGCCAAGTTGACTGATGAAATAAATAGATGTAAAATGGCGTGGAGTTCGTTTGGAAGACTACACTTTTTTTCCAAAAGCAAACTACGAATGTGTCTGAAGCGTAAAGTTATAATCAGTATATATCTCTATATAATTATATAAGATGAGGAGATGAAATCAAGCGTTTTTCAGGAGCTACATGGATGAGAATAGCAGGAGACCGAGGCGTGTGGAGAGAAAAGGGGAGGCCTTCATCCAGCAGTGGATAAAAACGGCTGAATATGATGATTATATACAGGGTGTCCAGAAAGTCCTGCAACAAACTGAAACCACCAATGGGGTTGGGGATGGGGAGAAATTTGAGATAAGGAACCCGTGTCCGGAACCGAAACGTTACGCCTCTGCGAGCAATTTAAATTTCAAGGAAAGGTAGCAACGACGCGCAATTAGAAGCAATGGGTGCGGCGGCGTCTAGACCGGTGTGGTTCCAGCACTCCCTGTGGCTCAGTGGCCAAGTGTTGGCTTCGTCGCGAGTGGTCTCAACCTCCCTTGCCTCCTCGTTCCTCCGACTTTACCCCCATCGATTTTGATAATGTGATTATTTGTGGGTCCGTATTTATTATTTTTGCCGTATATTTGTTCCCAGAAAAGACTCGTTTATCATAGAACATTCAAACATTTGAATGGCAATGTTAATTTTCTGTACCCTATTACATATAAAAGTGTATTTAACGTATACAAAATATGAAGACATATTTTCTTCCTTAATATGCACCCATCCATTTCCATCAAGAAGGAATTTTTTGATTTTCAGAATTGCATATAAAATTAAGGAAGCAAATATCAGGTAATTCGTATACGTTAAATATACTTTGATATCTAATAGTGTACAAAAATCAACTTTGACATTCAATCCCTTCTGCGCGAAAAAGCACCCTGAAAACTGCAACTGTTTCTATTTTGACAATCATATTTGAATACTATTTTTACCAGTTCGAGTACGTTTTAGGCTTTTCATGCAGAGGACTAAACTTATCAAGCAGACTTTAAGGGAAAAAAAGTATTTTGTTTGAATGTTCAATGATAAACGAGTCCGGAGATATTACATTTTCCGTAAACGCCTGCAAGCACAATTAGTGGCATGCGCTGCAATACAAGAGTAGCCGCCATTAAATAATTAGTTGGGATAAAAATAAAATAATACACGTTTTGAATTATTCTTGTACAAGAAATATAAATATTAAAAAAAAAAAATGAAAGGCTCCAGCAACCAAACTGGACAATTTCACATCGATTGACCCAAATTACACTTCCATTTTTACCAGTGTTTACACTACCTTAGAAGAAAATACACAACGTTTTTATATTTCTTATCACAGGCAACAATATTATCAAGTAATATATCAAAGCTCATTTCGCTGCGTACTACCCCAAATTAGGAAATGAGGGTCAAAGTTATCAAAAAAGTTTGCATACATTTTGCACGATTTTGCATTTTTTTGCACAATTTTTTGCAAAAGAGGTTGAAACAAATTACATATTTAGGAAGGCCATTACAACAGATTTAATTTGACACCTGGTACCACTAATATTTACGGAGATATTAATTATTTTCGGTCTTCAGGCAGAGTAGAAAATCATCCGAGATGGCGGTTAACCGCTAAATTTTGAACCCTTGTAAAACCGAAACAATGCAATTTAAAAAACTTAATCTTTGGAGAAACTCAGTTTCTCGTTCGGCCCAATCGCACTGCCAAGTTTCAACAAAATCAAAAAAGTAGTGACAACCCATTTTTTTATTTTTATTTTTTTCAATGTTGGTCGTTTTGACGTGGAATGACCCTTCAGTTAAGATATATTGAATACCAACAAGTAAGACACATGCAAATATTTCTAGTATGGAAACGGATCCATGTAATACCACAAATTGCGAAACTGGTATACGTAACATTTAAGTTTTGCTATTTCTAAATTATATTTGACTGAATAACTGTTACGTTAAAAACAACAACAACAACAAAAAACATTTTAGTCGAAAGCTTCTAACAGATTTATAGAAATAACTGAACGTACACTGTTAAAGATTTCCAAAACATTCCTGAGAAAAGATAGACAACCATAGCTACCTGGGAATTTTCAGTAATTTGGCTAAAAAAGGCATCCATCATACAGTTCTCAGGAATGTTGGGAGTAAAAGAAATAATCAGAACTCAAAAGGAGATGTGAACACGGGTTCTTTAGTCAAAAATCCGGCGTCGTTCTGAGTCTCTAAATTTCCAGGTAAAAGAAAACAGTATAATGTGTTAGAATTGTGTTGACTGAATCCCGAAGATATAAACTATGTTGATTTTATGACTTACACCATTTTTTATCATTTATGTAATTGTAAATTAGGGTTCGGATTTACCATTCACTCAAAACATTTCCCATTTCTACTGACAAAATGTCAGCGGCAAACTCTTGATCAACATTGCATGCACAACTACGATAAAAAACAGTTTTCTTATTCTGCGCATGTGCAGAACCGAAAACGAAAAACATTCAGATAACCATCCTCCATTACAGGAAAACAACGTGAAATGCTAAAAATTCTGCGAAACGTCCCTGAGAATTCCTAGCAACGTTAGCAAGCTATTTAACAGTGTATAGTACGTAACAAAATTTTTACTTTTTGTGAAGTTTTGTACAAGGAAATAATCAAATACAAAGAAATTGAAAATAGCATTCACCCAACTCCACAGCCACAGGAATCAATTAGTTTACAATACTGCTCTTGACTAATTAAAAGAACCAAGTCATACGTATGGATTACAGCAACATGTCCGTACATTAAAGCAAAAAGAAAACAGTGAAGTGTGGTCCCGGTAAGCGTTACTTTGAAATAGCGTATTGCGAATCTTATAAACTGAATGAAATAAGCACATTAGTATTTCAAATAACCCGTGTTATCAGATTAAAATGTCACTCCAACAATCCTAACGAAGCATAGCTTAGTATTTAACAAATAACTTTATTGTGTCCAAGCCATTACTAGGTACTATCATGGCCAATATAATCTTTACATGACTTTATTAAACACGATTTTTCTCAGCCTAGAAGATAGGCCATCCAACAGACGGTGTGTGATTCTGGGAGTGTGTGAGTGAGCGAGCAAGGGTTGGAATTTTCTTTCTGGGTTCTGGAAAGATATCAACATGCACGGCAGTGCATGAGCCAAGTTCTTCACGTCAGAAAACGTTAGCACTGCCAGAAGCATGTTATACAGGAACAAGAGTTTATGGCAAAATCGACGATTTGGGGGCCCCGTAAGAAAAAAGATGTTAAAGATAAAAATATGAGCTCTTGCCGTTAAGGAGATATGGTAAATATGTGCAGATGTACAAAATTTCATATTCGTATCTCAAACTATGTTCTAGTTGTGGACCCCTGAAATTGCACATTTTAGGCTAACTGACTCACTCACTCACTCACTCACTCACTGACTGACTGACTGACTCACTCACTCATCATATTGTTTAGGGTGTTCGGAGTAAGCTAGAAACATGAAATTTGGTATGAAGGTAGAGGATGATAAGTAGATAAAGGAAAAATTCCGACATTTTGAAAAGGTCGCCATCTTGGATTCAAAATGGCCGCCAAACCTAAAATTTCAAAGAATACACAGCCTAAACGGCTAAAGATAGAACAGTGAAATTTGGTATGAAACTACATCATTGGTAGCAAATTAAGAAAACTTTCTAAAAATTTGAAAAAGTCGCCAACTTGAATTCAAAATGGCCGCCAACCCTAAAATTTTAAAGAATACACAGCCTGAACGGCTGCCGCTAGAATAATGAAATTTAGTTTGACAGTACAACATTATTTGTAGATTATGAAAATATTACAAAATATCTCTAAAGACGCCATCTTGGATCCAAAATGGCGGGCGTCATAAATCCATTTTGCAACTGCTTGAGCCAGAGATACGAAATTTGGCATAATGATGTATTATCAAGAGTAGTTTAGGAAAACATAACAACGTTTTAAAAAATTCACCATCTTTGATTCAAAATGGCAGCTGAAATACCATTTTTAGATCGTTCGAGATAGAGAAATGAAATTTGGTATGACAGTGTATCATCACGAGTATGTCACGAAAATATAAGAAAACGTTAAAAATGTGTCCATCTTTTATCCAAAATGCCCGCCTAAGCCCCACTTTATAATGACTGAAGCTAGAGAAACGAAATTTGGTATGAAGGTGTACCATTACGAGTAGGTTAGAATAAATTCGGCTCGTCTCCCCTACTAGGTTACAGTTCCCAGCTGGAGCCTGATTGCAATAAAGGGGTGCGCCCCAGCGAGGCCATCTTGGAATTCTGGGGGCAGCGCCCCAATGAGGCGAAGCGAGTATATACATTACACAAGTGTAAAAAGCTGCGAAATACGAGCAAAAGCACC
>JAGDQP010067472.1:0-11146 GCA_022664845.1 Lepisma saccharinum
GTTGATGTATGTCAGCCTAGTGATTTCTGTGTAACCGCTTCGAGGTTGAGTGAATAAATATATTAATTTAGCAAGGTCAGGTGACTTGCTGTAAGACTTTGAGACAGGAGCAGAGTACTCCTGTATTTGCAGAGTGCTGGTTATGGCATTATTGGGAGTCAGTGGGGATATAGGCGTCGACACTCTTTGTAGGAGGTTTAGATGGCTGGACCCCAGTGAACCTTTCTGCGTTGAGGTACATATATGAGAGGGAGGTAGGATGAGTGCTGATGTATGCAAGAGGATTACACCCGCTCGCTGGGGGCACCCTGTGGTAACCTGCGTGCCTTATCTTAGCCCTGCCACAGGGGTTGTGGAAGTCTATGTCTGATTGAGCCTCGTTCCAGTTTGGGCGAATCTTCCACGTAGAGCGTGACCCGGATCTTGTGATGGGAATTTGTTTATAGGCAAGATAGCCAAATCTGGCAACGGTCATTTTGTCACGCTACATATATATATTTATTTTTATTGGTGACCGTGACTAGTACGTCGATCGCTTCTCTGTGAATGGTACTTGCCTGGAGCAGGCGGTCGTGATCTGATATATTACCTTACCTCCTAAAGGATTTTGTTTTCGTTCTGCAGTATGTGATTCAGTGTTGCTAGGTCATGTGAGAGTTTCGATTCTTTTGTCTGTGATTTGAGATCTTTTGTTTTGCGATAAGGTGACTCAGTTCCGGTTCGGTTCTTCGATTCCGATTCGTTCAGTGATTTTTTTAACGATTCTTCGATTCTTTTTCAAATCATCCATTATTATTATTGTATTATAAGCGCATAGTAGAACAAATGCGCTTATTTAACATAAAATGATGGAGATCTTTGTGATGTGTAATCAACCACAGTGAATCAAATGTCAAACATAACACATTATCCTCTAGAAGTATTGCCAACGTGAAGACGAACAAAACTCATTCGGTAAATTCTCGACAGTGTTTTCAATGTTACAAATCATAACTGTCTTTTTGTTTTAATTCAATTGGATGTACAATTAGAAGTTAAAAAATATATCTTGATATGTAACAAAGATAATAGTTTATAGGGGTTGAACGTGTGGTTCATTAGTTTACACTGAGCTGAGTGAGTATTACACTGAGCAAAACAATGGATATAATAAGCAGAACATGCAAAGGAAAATATATGTAAGGTAAAAACAATGACAATAAAAGCAAAAATATGTTTTCATAAACAAGATTTATTGTATTGACCGCAGAAGTTTAGGTAACTTCTTCCTTATTGCCTGTCCACACACAGAAAACATGTCACCATCACCGACATTACATAATATTTGTTGAATAAATGCTAATTCCTAGCCTATCCAGACCGAGAAGGATGATAACGCAATGCACCGATGAATTTCGAGTCATGATATTACATAATGTAGTAACGAAAAGAGCCGTAGCCATAAACATTTGAACTTATCAGTAAGCTCAGCAGGCTTTTTTTAAGGATAAGGAAATTTACAAGTTAAACTGATCTAAATAATTTTAGAATTACGTGATTTTATTCCTCTTTTGAAATAGATTCTATAACCGTTTATATCTGACATGTGTTGCTTAAAAGACTATTATTCTTACCAGACAAACAAAAACTAAAATAATAATGATACACAGGAGGAACAACTAACTGATATACACAAACTTTGTCTTCAAGATTATCTATACTTCTACTATAATTCCATAGAGGCTCTCTTCTATTTCCTTCAGCTGTAATTTCTGAAACTATCTGCGCGGGATTCGATCCTAGAACTTTGTGATTTAAAGTCAGTCATTCTAACTAATATCCTATGGATATATCATCATGGCGTAGTGATGTTAGTCACGAACCACGAATCAACAGGTTGCAGGTTTTAATTCCGCGTAGACAGCTGCGGAATATACAAATTTTACCCGAAGACAAGAGAAGAGGAACTCTCTCGAAGCGTGCCAGAAACAGGTGTATGAATAATTTATCGTCAAGGTAATAAAAAATCCAAATAAAAATATATGGCAATATACAATAACCATTACTTACATCCGATGGGCTCTCTTTTTCCAAAACTGTTGTGGAATTTCTCCTTCTAATACCACTCGGCCAAATAGGCTAATTTGTAACAGTCGCCATTTTTCTAGAACCTTGAATATCTGGCAGCATCTCAGCCATAAGTGCCACATTCCCATGAATCCACGTGTTAAAAGGTAGATTAATACATACTAATGCATATATCGACAATTGAAATCGTTCTTGGAGATAATACAATCAATCAGTTTAAACGAATTTCCTACATATTAGTTAAAATGTTTCATCTGTGTATGCATGCATTTTGGTTGAGTACACTAACGCAGTAATAATCGAAAACAGGTCCTCATTCTCATTCACCAGTCTTACGAGTAAGACGTTTGTTGTTGTCGCTCTTGGAATACTTCCGCATTGTTGTTGTGACTGTCTTATTCAACATGTAAAATTGATGTGGTTCTTGTAAGAAAGAAATTTCGTCACAAAACCAAAAGGAGGTAATATATTGTTCAGGTGGATAATACTTTGAACAAACATTTTATTAACGTTGGAAAACAATTAATTGATGATCTCGGAATAACTAGCAAAAGTACAATAACAAACCCATCAGTTAAAAATCCAAACTCACTGTTTTTTTTACATCAATTACTAGACATGAAATTGAATCTTTTGTTAATAATTTCAAGTCTAACACTTTATCTGGTATTGATAAAATCACCGCAGATATATTAAAGTGTCCAAAAGACTTCGTTGTTGAACCATTACGTCATATATTTAATTTGAGCTTAGAAACGGGTGTATTTCCTGATGCTTTTAAATATGCAATAATAAAACCAATACATTAGAAAGGTTCAAAAGCTGATCCCAACAACTATAGGCCAATTTTGTTCTTAAGTAATTGCTCTAAGCTCTTAGAAAAAATGCATTTAAAAGACTGGTTGCATTTCTACAAGAAATTAAGTATTTTTTAAATAATCAATATGGGTTGAGAACAGGAATGAACATATCACATGCTGTACTTAAATTAAATTAAATAATTTGTAGAAGTTTAGACGTAAGTGAAAAAGTAATTACAATATTCTTAGATTTGGTTAAAGCATTTGATACTATATTCCATACAATTTTATTGTAGAAATTTGAAAATTGTGGAGTACGAGGAGTATCACTGAAGTGGTTTCAGGGTTAGTTACAAAACAGACAACAAACTGTTAAAATTGGTGAAACCATGAGTAACTTTATACATGTTAAATTAGGTGTACCTCAGGGAACAGTATTAGGCAAAATTTTATTTCTTACATACATAAATGATATATGTAATTTGCAAGTAAGAGGGCACATACAATCGTTTGCTGATGATACTATCTTAACTATTACTAAAAAACGTGGCTAGAAACATTTGAAACGGCAGAAACTGAACTAAAATAAATCTTGATTAAATGCTCACTTACTTATTTTGAATATCCGTTAAACCAAATATACCGGGTGATTCAAAGACTCGGCACCATAGATTTTGTGGGAAACTTATTAATCCAAAGATCCACGTATGACTCAGCGAACCCCTGACAGGGAAATCTGAGTGACAGTAGCACTCCTAGGTTCAGGGAAAGCAACACCAAATCGATATTCAGTACTTCGCGCCGACATTTAAATGTACGAGGAGTCAATCAGTCGTTACCGGTTATGTTTCAGTATTGTTTCAACGCAACAACGGGTCTCCTGTATATTTTTCCTCCACCCGCATGAGTGTCCGTGGACGCGAATTCCTCTGTAGCGAGAGGCATTGTGGAGAATGACTTGCCTTGATTGGTTGGGAATATCGTTAGCTAGCTGGTGATTTACCTTGCTTGTATACAGATTTGTTTCTCTATACTAGTACCCTTTACTTTAATCGATAATATCTTCCAGTTGCGTCATACGCTATTCAGCCAATGAGGAAGGAATGGTTTACCTGTATATTCATACTTTGGCATAGTGCAATCCTACATTGTGTGCTTGGTGTGGAGAGTGCTACTTTCAACAGCTATTGGGAGGTAACTAATACCAGATGTGTAAATATGAAACCGGAATTTGGGCATAGACGGCGTTAGCTGTCACTGTGGTTACCGTAAAACTGCATCCTTGGCGCCACTTGCTTATTTTGACTGCTGATAACGATTTGCAACTCATAAACAGACAAGTTTCATGTCATAGCGTAGTGTTTAATAGCGTTGAACATGGCACAATTTGTACCTACAAACTACGGTGTGCGGACAGCATTGATTATTTGTTACCATCTGAAGAAACCTGCTGTAGAATCGCATCGCATGCTTGTCGAAGCTTACGGTGATCATGCTCTTGGTAAGTCACAGTGCTATGCATGGTTTACAAAATTTAAAAGTGTCGATTTTGACGTGAGAAACGAAGAACGTGGAAGACCACCGAAAAAGTTTACAGACAGCGAATTGCAAGCTTTGTTGGATGAGAATGGCGCTCAAACGCAACAAGAACTCTCAGATCAATTAAATGTGACACAAAAAGCAGTTTCCATACGTTTAAAAGCCATGGACAAGATTCAGAAGGTGGGAGAATGGGTTCCACTTGCATTGACTGAACGACAGCAGGAAAACCGAAAAACCACTTGCAAAATTCTACTCGCCAGGTACAAAAGGAAATGATTTATCCATCGAATTATGACTGGTGACACAAAGTGGATCTATTTCGAGAATCCTAAGCTTAAAAGATCATGGGTAACTCCAGGAGAACCGGCGACATCGACTGCAAGACCAAATCGCTATGGACGGAAGACAATGCTTTGTGTTTGGTGGGATCAGAAGGGAGTGATTTATTATGAACTGCTGAAACCTGTCGAAACCGTTAGTACCAAACGTTACCGAAAACAAATGATCGATTTGCATCAAGCTTTGCGTGAAAAACTACCAGAATATGACCAAAGAAAACATAAAGTGATTGTGTTTCAGGATAATGCACCCTCCCACACAGGAAAACCGGTCAAGGAAACGATTGCGACGTTTGGCTGGGAAATCGTTCCGCATGCGGCTTACTCACCAGACTTGGGGCCTTCCGATTTTCACTTATTTGCATCCATGGGACACGCAGTTGCTGACCAGCGCTTCACATCTTAAGAAAATGTACGAAAATGTCTTGATGACTGGTTAGCAGCACAAGAGGCACAGTTTTCTAGGTCTGGCATCCACACATTGCCGGAACGATGGCAGAAATTTATCGCTAGCGATGGCCAATCCTTCGAATAAAATAGTTCTTAGCATTGTCATCCAATCACTTTGTTTTTTCTGTACATAAATTTCGGTTTCATATTTACGCACCTGGTAATGTACACTGTTTAGCAGAAGGCGGAAATGGTTTTACTTCATGCGGCAGGAATGAGTCAACGGAACACAGCAGAGGAACACCACCGGCGACATCCAGATCAACGGAAACCAAATCATACTACTATTGGTCGTTTACTGAAACAGTTTAAGGTCACAGGGAGTATTCACGTCAAACCACGTTCAGGACGGCCAGCTACATCAACAGGGAAGTCAAAATCAGCTGACGTACTAGCGAAGTTGTGTGATAGTACAACACGATCAACAAGGAAGGTAGCACAGGAAAGCGGTGTCAGTCAACCATCCGTGTCCAGGATACTATCATCCAATCATTTCCAACCCTACAGCATGCATTTCGTGGAAGAGCTTCATGTTGATGACATGGATAGATGGGTATAGTTCTGTGAGTGGTTTGAAGAAAGAAGAAGACATCAGCAAAGTCTTGAGAGTGATGATGATGTTCAGCGACGAGGCATGTTTGCATTTGAACGAAATAGTGAATAAACATAACGCTGTGTATTGCTCAGCCGTAGAGAGACACCATCAGACTGACCCCAGGTTAAACGACTGGTGTTCCATACACTGGAATGTTCTTGTTGGTCCCGTGTTTCTGAATGACAGGCTCACTGCGGACAAGTACAAACGTCATCTCGAGGCTAGACTGTTGCCATACTTAGATAATCTGGTCCTGGAAAGCAGACGTGTTTTTTTTACTTCAAGATGGGGTACCACCGCACTTCGACCAGGGAGTCCGTCAGTTGCTGGATGAATTTCTTCCTGGACGTTGGATTGGTAGACGGGACCCATTTGAATGGCTGCATCGCCAGACCTTACACGTACCATTAGACTATTTCCTCTGGGGACATCTCAAGTCTACAGTATACACTAATAGACCCCGAAAACTAGTAGAGCTACACGAGACCATCAGGAGAGGCTGTGAAGAAATAATACCTGCAATGTTAAGGAATGTGCGCAGAAGTTTACTTCGCCGTATTCCTATTTGCCGTCAGCACGGTGGAAGCCAATTTGAGCATCTTCGCCGTTAGTGTATGTGCAGAACATATCGCAGGACATGACAGTTGCTGTTTAAAATTGTTCACATTGTAATTATGTTGTATCAAGTTTCATTTGATTTGTTTTCGTTTCATTTGTGAGTGTTTCCAATTGCATTTGAGTTTCAAAAGCTCAGTTTTTCGTATTGTGTATGTGCTTTCTAGCGCATTAGATTAAATTAAAAACTCTTATTTTCGCTTTGCGTATGTGGTTTGTGGACGGGCTTGTGAACGTGAGCGTACGAATTATTTGTTACCTCGGTTGTGCCTTTGGTGTACATTTTACTTTTACACAGCAAATTTTGGTTATTGATTAGTAATTTGCATTGAATTTTAGTAACGATTTTCTATCTATAAATTACCTGACCGATGTGGATATATGGATTTATTTAAACATTTTATGATTAACTATTACTAATGATTCATCCGATTTTTTTTTTTCGTTCACCGTTTCCCATCGCTATACTGAAGAATACCGAATTAACTCAATCTAATATAACCTAACCAAATCTATGTATTTTGATTAAGCTTTAAACCTGTTTTCTGCAAACTATTTTACTTTAATTTATGTGACAGGTAATAGTCAATACTGAATTCAGTTGTAAGATCGATAGAAGCTTTGTTTACCATGTACCGGTAAAATTATGCGCTTTGAGTATACTTGGTTAAATTACGGTTAGGTTAAGTGTGGTCTATTTTGGGAAATAATTTATTTCTGAAACCTGTTTAAAAATTCAGATATGTGTAAAGGTATGTTCAGTTATGCTGCGATATGTTCTTATTGTGTTCTTAAGATTAAGTTTTGCGTAACCCAAGGTTTCGATTCTACACGTAGAAATTGCAAAATGTTGAAACTTTCTTTTTGAGTAAAAATCTATGAACTTTCGAGATGTTCTAACTTCGTTCTGAGCCCCGTCTTGACGTTGAGCTCTCTTGTAATGTTTCGTTTGTTTTCGGCATACATAATCTGGAGAAATGATAACAATGTACTGGGAAAACTGATGCTTGTTGTTGTTTTGAAAAATATTTTTTCCAGTCAAATTTGTAATAGCCAATATACATGAAATTTCTATTGAATCAAACAGAAAGCTCTCCTATAAAGGAAATAAATCCGTTTTTACCCAGTAGTTGAGGAGTAAGTTGTCATTTGAAAAGTAGTTATATTATTTAAACTCTGCTAAGTAGTGCTATTATCTTGAAAAAGTTTGTAGCGATCCCCGATCTTGTGCAGGTATATGGTTTCACTGTTCTACACCTAGTAGTTTTTTAGTTATTTCCAATGGACAACGTTGGTGACGTAATACTATTCCTGTAACAATAATATATTGTAGCTCCCAAACCATACAAAATATCGATAAAGTTTTCTTCTAAAGGTTGTTTTGTTTTCAATACTGATTCCAAAAATGTAAAAAATTATCCGTTTCCATTTGAAATTTTCAAGCTGACCCCCCCCCCACACACACATATTCCCGGTACGCCACTGATTCCCCGAATACGCTAGTTCAATTCTCGATATAAGCTTTTATCAATTTTTTTTTGTTCCACTTCTCTAGTGCACTCCATAACGAAATGGTCCTATTGTGCCGGACTTTTGAAGCACCCTGTGTAACTTTCTCGCATACACTTGCTGGACAACCTATGAATAAAGAACTAATACTTCATAGTTGTGATGTAAAAGCAAACTGTGTTTGTATACCTCTCATTAGAGAAAAAAAGTGTTAATTATTTAGGAATTTTAATTGGCAATCATCTAAAATGGAATTTGCATATATTGCGCATGAGGAATACATTAAGAAAAACATCTTATAGATTTATTCTTCTTAGAGAAATTCTTGATAACAAATCATTACGTATGGTGTACTTTGCTTTTACACAGAGCTTATTAGAATACTGTATACTAAGTTGGGGTGTAACATACACCTCTCACATAAAACCTCTTGTAACCCAACAGAACAATATTTTGAGACTATGTTTGAATAGAAAATTTGATTGCGGTGTTAAAATTTTGTATAACGATTTTGATGTATTACCAATCAATATATTATATTTAAAAAATATATATTGATGTATATTAGAACAAAATAAACAAAACTGCACAAGTTATGTCATGAGTATGAAACCAGAAGTGTCACAAATGAGAATATAGAAACAATCAGAACTAAAAAAACATCAACACATCACCAAACTTACTATCTTGTACCAAAAATTTACAATAAAACACCTATATACATTAGACAAGAGAGACAAACAAGCAGATTCAAAACACTTGTTTTGAGTTGTTTAGAAAGTCTAAATGACAATGATATAGAAGTAATATTGTGTAAATAATTTGTTATGGGTAACCAGACAACAAACTAATGACAATTCGAGAATAAGACTCACACACAAGCTGAGGCTTCTATGAGTCGAAATGTTATGTACACTTGTAATGTACAAAAGTTAAATAAGTTTCAAATTTCAAAATTTCAAATATTTTGTACAGCCCAAACTAATATGACATCCTCGGAAAAATAAACCCTCCTCTTCAACTGCTGCGCTGTTAATATAGAGTTTTTAGGTAAGATCCATCTAGAAAGCTATAAATGTTTTCAAACACAATATAAGAGAGGCGTATGATAACAATTGAAATGCGTAGATAACTAGTCAACACTACATATAGCATTGTATACTTCTGTACAGTAGTTTTGTTTTTTGTGATGCTGGTTAAGATGTATATTTCCCTGGCTCTATCTTCTAAATTATCCCTCCATCCTGGAATATGAACATGTGTAAAATACTGTATTGTAGCGTCTGGGAAATTCGTCCTCACGTGAAATTCCATGAGTTGGATACTGGTTTACAGTGAGATCATACGGGATTAAATAGTAATTCTTACTTAAAGATTATTTTTTTGCCATTTCTAACGAAACTAACCCAAACATGATAGGAAATAAAGCGAGATGGAGTCGACATTTTACACCTTTCGCGCAGTACAGAGAACAAGAAAACATATTTTGCACCCTTGTACTTTATTACCAGTGAGTCTTAAGTGAACCACTATAACGAATATTATTACACCGGTAAATATTTTATCTCTCCAAAAGACTACATGATATTTAATTTTTAAAGGTCCTTCCTCCGGTATGAGAAATAAAATAAGAAAGATATTTGACATTGTTTGCTTTTGTTCTCCAAATAAAATTTGTTTTTCGCTGTGAGTTTTCGTTACAAACGATTGCATATGGTCATCGTCATCGCTGACTCTGAGTCAATTGTTTACAACTATTAACACACGACTCTTGATATTCAAATAATCTTAGCACCACACAAGCTTCTGGCCATTTGATGATAAAATTGCAACTGGAAGGGCACGACTCTTTCAGTGTAGAAAGTATTAACCGGAAGTCGTCTTCAAAATTTTACGTCATAATCACCTACTATTGTTGCCATGAACTATAATAAATTGCATATAAATTAGTAAAAACATCTAACCCGATTTTTCCAACCTAGCCTAACCAATGGTTAGTAAACTTTGTAAAACTGAAAATGCGTTTATGTATTTAAAAAGGAGAAACATATTTTTCTTTAAAAAAAAACAGCCCGCTCGAAATCGAACCGGGGTCCCCGGATCAGCTTCAGTAACCAGTACACTAAAGCGGCAACTCACCAGCTGCTACTTGTCAATGTTGTTCATGTAGTAGTGCTTCACGCCACGCACACGTGTCAAAACTGATGATGACTTGCGGTTTATACTTTCTACTTTGAATGTATCCTGAACGGACTCCCTCCATGTCAGTCAACCACTACGCCTGTTACTCGAATACATATATTTACCGCCCATAAAATTCATTTTATCTTTATCTTATCGAATACATATAAGAACAAGAAAAACTAAATGACTAATCATTTAGAGAAAAGACAGTAACAATTATTGCCGGCCGAGTGGCCGTGCTCTCTGTGGCGGTAGGCCAACGGCTCGAAGGTCCCGTGTTCGAGTCCTGGCAGGGGCATGGGTGTGGATTTTAATATCTAAGGGGCGAATCGTGACGGGTCGAAGTCCAAAGTTACTAGACTGGCCCATATAAAAATAACGTTCACCAAAGTAACAATTATATTTCCAATTATTATTATTATTATTAATTTACATGAACGCTCTTGTTTGATTAGGTCGTAGTAAGAACAATTTGGTATGCTTGTATAATCTAATATCAAGAGGTTTCCGTTGTTATAAAATTTCTAGTTTCCTCATTATTTCTCGAATTGTCAAGCAAGAAGTCCTAGTTGATGTACAGCACGAAGTTCATCCTGTTATCTTTTTAACACCTGACTAACATTTGAACTACTTTAGCAAGTATTTTCAAATATTCAGAAATAATGAATAGTTCTATATAGACTTTGGACTTGAAAATGTCTAAAGTAGTAGATTTTTTTAAAAAAATGTACTGGCGTTAACAATATGTAAGAATAAACTTTGTACTCTGGAATTGTGAATCATTTTTTATTAAAGCTCTTGCTTTCGGTGTGAATTCCTCTCGTATTCGAAGAAATTTAGCACTACATTTCGTTGAAGCACATGTTACAAAATTTGTTCAAGAGGAAAGAAGTTTGTAATTTCTGTGAATAGCAAGTAAAGGTAAAAACGTCTCCCTTTTCATCAGTGCTAAGTCGAGGTGTAATAGCAAACTTTTAGAGCGACAGACACCTGCTCTTCCTTCTATCTTTCTTTCTCTCTCTCTCTCTCTCTCTCTCTCTCTCTCT
>JAGDQP010067473.1:0-11145 GCA_022664845.1 Lepisma saccharinum
ACACTGGGTGTTTCTGGTTTGCATCCCGATGGGTTAGATGTCTTGACTTTTGAACGATACCGTTGTTATGGGAGCCATGGGTACCAGATTTAATTTTGTTTGGTGGCGGACAGAGGAACCAAAATCACTCAAGAGGACTCAGTGCTCTTGGACAACAGTAGCAAGGGTATACCAGGAATATTTGGATTTCCAATAGACTTCAGTAGCACATTAATGGCGTGGAAGCCCAAAGATGGTGCCAGAACTAGCTAGTGACAAGGACGTTAACCAAACAACAAAGGGGGGGGGGGGCTATCTTTCCAAATCATTGTTGGATTCAACGCTACTACCTCTAAACTCATTACTCAATCCTTTGAAGACGCACGCTACATTTTACGATGTTTCGTAGTCATTGACCAATAAAAGTACCATTGATAATACCCTGACATCGATTAAATCGCCTTGTGTGAGTCACAGAATAACAATATTGGGCAGTGGATGTCTGAAAGGACGAATCACATTCACAGCTGTTGGTCCGTTGTGTTCGTGTGTGAAGGAAACTGTAGGGTATAATTCTCTCCTATAAGATCCGATTTTAAAACAAGAAAAGTGGAGCTGTGTAAAAGCAAAGGACTTATCTTCAGCAAGTCGCATGGGTGGTGTATTATTCAACAGCACAAGTATGGTTTCCGTCCGGAAGCACTTTGTTCGAGAATATCTATATCACTGCCAAAGATTTGCTTCGCTCTGTTAATATTAGTATGACCTCTCCATGAATCAGGAATCAATAGCACCGGTTCATTATAACTATATTCATGGAATTTGTCATAAGCATCTACGAGTTGTTTTGTTCCCTTTCCAGACTTTGAACATGTGATAAGAAGATTGGAGTAGGGCAGTTCTTCTAGCTCAGTCATGCCCATGACACGGGCCGGAAATCTTCCTGCAGGTTCCTGGGTAAGAACGAGTAAAGGTCCAACAAGCTTCCCTTCCGCATTAATAGTCATCTGTGTGGTGTACGAATGTGTGGTCTTGGCCTTATGATCTACAGCGATATGTACAGTATTTTCTCCTTTAGTTACAAATGTTCGTTTGGACACAAATTGCTACAAAAAAACCGCTTTGGACTGTGTTATAGATGGCTTTGTATGGCAGGTGCTTACGTCGTACTAGTGATTTTACATCATCACGAAATGTTTCGACTGGAGGCTTTAGTGAAAGGTCAGGATGAATATTAGAAATTGTCACGTAAGGGTTAATTTTTCGACCACTAATATTTGCTCGCTTGAATTCGCGGGTGAACTTCTCCCTGTCTTTGAAGTCCATACCATGCAAGTCACGTGCATTTGTCCAGCATATACTTCTTAATTATGTCATTTCTTCTCCAGGGTGTCGCTATGTTCAACATACGACCGCCGTTTGATAACTGTTTTATTTCTAGCTTTCTTGCTAACATGTTGTTTGATAGGAGCCTTGTAGTATGCTTCAACAACCCATTGCATTACGTCCATTATTGGAATATCTCCATTCTGAGGAACCAGTTGAGAAATATTGAAATCGGCCTCAGATGGTGTGTCCTGTTCGTCAGCCTTGATTTACAATCACTTTCATTTTAATTTGTACATCAATATGCCCATAGCATTCGTTATCAAGAATTGGAACAATTATGTCTAATAGTCTCTTCGCACAACGCTTTTCAGTAATCGTCAATTCACTCATGTCACTAGAATCCACGTAACGATCACGTAGGAGTTTCCAAAGGTGTTATCAAATAAAAGTGATCAAACGTTGGCGGTCGTATGTTGAACATAGGGAAACCCTGGAGAAGAAATATAACTTAATTAAGAAGAAGTATATGCTGGACAAATTCAACGAAATTAAGCAATGTGTGTTTTACATTTCTTTGGACAGCCTGCAGTCACTGCAATGGAACTCCAGTACTTAAATGTAGTTGGTGCAGGGATACGCTGTGTTTCTCTTACATTTCTACATAGATTGCAATTTCCATGATGACAATATATAAACTTACTACAACGCCCATCTACTATGACGCTGGAACGTAAAACAACACCATGAGATTCACATTTTCTACTAATCAGATGAAATAAAACATCCAACTTGAGAATAAGAAAATATAGTATAAATTTAATCACACCAGCTTAATATGTCACATGACCCACCCTTTTCCATTTAAAATGCTCAACCTAAATCCAATATGAGGACTTTGAAGATGGACGACGTGCATGTAGTATGCACTAATAGGTTTTTCCTCTCTTCTATTTCACGTGTAGAGACATTGGATCGTTAGTTTCTAATTCGTTTTTATTCTATACGGTTATTACTTCACTTCTGAAGCCCCTTCCTTTATTCTTGTATCTACACTTTCTGAGCAGCCTGTATAAATGGGGAGTTAATGATACCTGTCCTAGTTCTTGTGACGCTAAGGGCTATCAATGGGTATCACCAATTTCCGGATCCAGAGGGTCAGCCGACTTGTGAGACAGGCATTCGTGTCATTCTGTTTTCATCAGTCCCTGACTCCCTGTCAAGTCTCGGGATACATCTCCTATGGACTTTTGCGGCACTGGACTCTTGAGAAGAGGGGTTGCTTCATGATGTATCGCCACTGTTGAGAGTCTTCGGAAAATATGTAAACAGGCCTGCGACAACATTCCTCTTGTGCACCTGCGGCCAAGACTTCTACAGTGGAAGCTGCAATGCCAAACCTTAGTCTAGGGCCGCGACTGTCACATTGAACACCATCAATGCTGGCGGAAGTGGATTTCACCGTAAACAAGGTATGTAAAGTCATCCCGAATCAACCTTCTGTATAAGAGCCAAAGCACGTTGTGATAGGGTCCGTCCTAAGCATATAATCTTATTTGTGCTTCTTTCGTCATAATTTTAAACCTTTTCAATTATAACTCTCCACGCAACCACATTTTATGCCTAGGTACTTGTCTCTCTTCTTCCCCTTACTTATGTTAGTGTTATATTTCTAGCTACCGGTAATCTAACTGTAAAACAAGATCCCCCAAACGTATAAAATAAGATCCCCAAATGTGTAAAGTAAAATCCCCAAATGTATAAAATAAGATCCCCCAAATGTATAAAATAAGATCCCCAAATGTGTAAAGTAAAATCCCCAAATGTATAAAATAAGATCCCCAAATCTCTTACATAAGCTACCATATTAATAAGAAATGTTTTGCCATATCTAGTGTATCTTATCTTAGAAGAAACTGAACATGTCATCGTGACTTGAATCTCAGATACTTAATCAATGGAAACACAACGAATACGAGTAATAATAATATCGCTTTATTCATCTCATTACAGAGCAAATGTCTGGTGGTGGAAACAAATGTTTTTGACGTCTTCTACTCCTTTGAATTAATGCAGTGTGTCTTTACTTTTGCAATCATCGAGAAACGCGAGAGGATTTCACTAATGTAACAGAGATATATCGTGGAAGGTTCTCATCTTTATATGTAAAAATGTTACGTGCTACCAAATAATGGTTAAGAAGATAAAAGTATACGTAACACAAACAGTTAAGTGTACTTCAAAATTTACATATTGTACTCAATTTCGAATATAACATCCTTTTCTCAGAAGAAATCTCGTGGGAAAATATTCTTGTTTGTTTATATATGGTGAACATTAACTTGTCTTTTTTCTAAAATGTTTCTTAATTTATGGAATTTGAACAACTGAAAGACAGAATTATGAATATTAAATTTCAGTTATGTAGTGTGAGAAGCTTGGAGCTAACAGTCTCCCAGCAGGTTCCTCTTCAGGTAGCGCATAGGAGAATGTCCATCAGATATGTGGGTACCAGAAATATTCTTGGATGGTCCAAAACAATTACTGCTGCTTTGTAGTTAGTAAACCAGATTACCAACTCAAAATTTCAAATAGGTTCGACCTATAGCAGACTAGAATAACAATAACGATGGTATTAATAATGAAGTTGATATGCACTAGATGTGTGAGGCAATTCGTGACACAGTGAAGAGCGAAGCGAAAGAACAAAGCCTAGTGGAGGAACACCCCGAACAAAAATAACATGGTGAAGAGAAGCAGCTTCACCACCCTGAGGGTGAAGGTGAATGACATTGAAATGACTCGGAGATGGACTGTGGAAAACATGTATGATGTTCGCTATACTAAAAGGTCGTAGAATCGACACCTCTACACAGGTAAATCATGTCAACTAACAGCAGAGGATTCTCTTGGAGTAAAACATTCCGGAGGTAAGCTAGTCCCCCATTCGGTTTCCCGGGTAGGGACTGTTTCAGCAGGCTCCAAGAACAGGATTAAGAAAGTCGTTTGAATAGGACCGTGTAACGTACAAACCTTGTACAAAACGGGCGCTCTTAGGTGGTAGTACGCGAGACTGAGAAGTACGTGATGGGCATAGTAGCTAGTAGCGTTCAGAATATAGAGTTCGTGAACGAAAGATTATCTTTTACTACGATACGTATGCGACAGTATACAATACGTTTTTCATAAATGCTCATGCCTCGACCCAAGATGCTGACGATAACGGGAAAGGTACAATTTTACAATGAGGTAGATAGGTAGCTTATCCGATTAACGATTACTAAAATTGTATTGAGAGATATTAAGGAAAGGTATGCAGGGAACACATATTTAGACCTACTAGAGGCAAATCAAGTCTTCACAAAGTCAGCAACAACAATGGCTTAAGACGAATAACTTTCATGATTTCGGAAAATCTAGTATGAAGCACGTACTTAGAATATCAAAACATATACACATAACGAGGTTGATCACGTATTAGTAGACAGACGAAGACATACCGACATAATGGATGTTAGATAACAGAGAAACCGAATGTGGCACCAACCAACAGTTAGTGATCACAAACGCGAGGGAAAAGTGTTTTACGAAAAGGGAAAGCAAAGGAAGAAAACAGGTGATATTTGAAATAAAAGAATTAGATAATCGGACCGTAAAGCAGGTTATCATCACAAAACCTCAAGTAGGTTGAAATTTTAGCAGACTTAAGTAATAATTAAGATGATATTAATAATAAATTAAATTTATGTGAACAATACGTGGAAGGCAATTGCCGACACAGTACAAGGCGCAGCAAGAAAAGCATGTAGGTGAGAAGAAGCAGCAGATTGATGAAGAACAACTTATGCTTCATGAGGAACGAAAACAAGCAAGGCAGCGCTGATTAAGCAATGCAATCGAAGAAACTGCAAAGCACTGCAGTAACTGGAACTATGGAGTCTAGGTTAATGCTAGCCTTCCCACTTTCACATTTTAGTAAAATAATACATGGATTCAATTGAGCTCATTTTGAGCTCTCTTGAGGTACAAAAGAAAGCTTTTAGTTATCATCGCTGCCAGATAAACTAGGTGAAACTTTGTGAAGCGATATTAAAATTTGTAGAAAAGCATTAGTCCAAAAAAGTAATTATTACCGGAGGCACAAAAAACTGTTTGTCCTTTATCCTATCAAAATCACTCCTTTTGTGTTACTTGTGGATTTAAGTTTTGTACCCAACTTACATCACTGAAGTGTTTCTTTTAAAATTTAATTTAAATTAACTACTGTGGAAGCAATTAAAAGTTTTGGACGTGCGCCCTTTTAACAAATAAGTGTTTTGAGAAAGAAAATATTTTTAGTTATTTAGTGAAAAATGAACCATTTGTTTCTGAAAGGTAGATATTTTTTTTCCATTTAAACATTAAGCTAAAACATATTATTAAAAGGTTAACAATATTTGGATAACAGTTTGCACCACATATTATTTTTAAGTTACGTTTTTTTCTTATTGTGTTTTCCCCATCATTCTTATGGCCAGTGTTCAAACTGTGCATAAGATTCCTTACAAGTTTCTTCAATGTACGTAAGTGTCTTCATGATATCAGTAACTTTTTGCTTTTTGAGAGTTACTTTGCCTCCCGGATAGGCTATTGCATTAGGAAGTTCCACGTGTGAACGTGAAACGTGTCGCAAGACGAAGGTGTGAGTCGTGAGTCCATTGATGAATGGCAACGCAGCAACAACTCCTGGATGTTTTTTCTTTATAAATGAAGTTATACAAATTTGTGATAGAAAAACTCGTCTTCTTATCTCTATCCGCATTTGCAGTTTGCATGGACACGGGATTATCTTATAGTACTTTGTTCACCAATCTTTGAAGTTATAAATAGGTACAAAGTCCTGATCCACTCCCACAACACTGAATTTAAGCGAAGAGCTACTGTGAATAATAAGCTCAGTCACCTAATCCAAACTGTAAATCCTATGATGTCTGCGAAGAGCTCGCTTGATGATAGCAAAAGCAGAAAACTACCTACCTACAAACGACACACTAAACCACACAAACCTACACACCAACTCACACAGTAGCAACCTACACACTAAATTCAAAGAACAGTATTCCGCTTGATTTAAGCGGAAATTCTCATATTTCGAGAGCGGAAAGAGGGACCACTCGTTTAGAGTCGATTTTTGTCTGAGAAATGATGGGAAATTTCCGCTGGAAATAAAGATGGGATTTATGGTAGTTCTTTTCTATGGGAACGTAGACATAGGCTTTTTTTTACATGCATTTCCATCTATTTAGATAAAATATTCATCGATAGAATAAAATGTAAAAAGAAGCAAAAGGAAGTATTTATTCACAAGTAGTAACAAAAACAATGCTTCTATGAACGAAAGCAGAGCAAAAAGACAAATAACACTTCAGTGAGTTTGAACTCGCTACCTTCGGACTAGCGCCTTATCTCCTAGGCTAAACAGCCAACTAAGAGAGAACGCCATCGAAAGGGCCTCTTTCGACTCGTCAGGTACTTGGAAAACAATGTGTAAAGATTTCTTGTATAAGATATATATATATATATATATATATATATATATATCATTTCTGACCTCTTCTGTTATGTTTTTCTCACTGCCCTGGTGACATTTTTTAACTATACGTGATTAACTTCACAGTAAGACTTTTTCTTTCGATAACCTTTGCGGAAACAAATGACAGATAACAAACTTGACTATTAGGCGTGATGTAACCATTCTAAAAAATATGAAAAATCGCTCTTTCAAGTTTGAAGAATAAGTTACATCCATAAACTTCGGAATTCCATCTAGAAAGATCATATATTCTATTCAAAGCAAGAACGTTTCACTGAATCAAAAGAGTAGTCCCTCTTTCCGTTCTGAGATGATAAAATATTCCGCACTTTGAATTTAGTGTCTATACTTTACAATATAATACACTTATTTTCCTTTTTTTTTTTTAGCATTTTCCTGAGAGTACCACTTATATGTTGTACATTTGTATTTTTTGCACATTTTTGAAAACAACTTAATTTACTTTTTGCTCTTCTTGCATATTTTACAATAGATGTTGTTTTTTGCAAAAAGAAAAAAGTGTTCTACATTTTATGAAATAAATCGTACTTTCAGAAAAGTGTACATGAACTGCAAACCTCGTAATTTCAGAGTTTAGATTTAAATTAAACAGCTCTATGACCTCGCAGTAAAGGCAATCATGAAAGATGTCGTTCTCTGTCTATCTCTTATCATTATCGACGTAATTCATCTTCAGCCTCAGGGTATAATGGTTAAGCTGCTTCCCTTCACCATGATATCTTGGTTGTCTTCCCTTAGCCCTTGTAGATCCATCTACTAACTTTAAGGCAACAGCACTGGTTTAGGTCCGCCCCGCTATATTACCAGTTCCCACCATACTTCCTATCCGCCACCTGGATAGGGCCCTGCTAGGACACCTAGAACTCCAACTAGGTACGTACGGTAAAGTTTAAAGAAAAGAAATAGTGGATTATTTGATATCTTGAAATATATATGTAGGGATTGTAGGTTGATGCCAAATAGATTCCTTGACGATGATTGCAGGAAAGCAAAGGAAAAAATCATCGGGTTTCTTTACTAACAATATCCCGAAAGCGTTATATCTACATTGTTGTTTTAGTAGCGCCGAATTCCATATGTGACCTCTTTGTTATTTAGAAATATTATTGAAATTTAGAAATATTATTGATAACAGAGAAGGAATATCCAAAAGAATCAATTTGATGGATATATTTCTTCTATCCTACATAATTAAATTAATTTCTTTTATGGCTGTAAGTAGTTTGTCTAAAAGCTAATAATTTCACTATAAAATTTAGAATTAACAACGTTTTCCTAAGTTATGCATAGAAAATTTCTTTGTGGAAAAAGAAGAGTACGAAGGTCAAAAAGAAAATACAGATTCGTTAATAAATTTTAGCATAAATTAAAGTTTCAGCTTGCGGCATCCAATGAATAATTAAAGAAACAAAAACATATATTGATATTTTAATTCGAAAACAAAGACTTTGTGGTAAATATGTTGAAATCTAAACTTCACACCATAAATTGCAAAGAGAGCGTTTTCTTTTTCAGGTCCCCAAATCCACACACTCATAAAAAATGAAGGATTTCAAAATCTGCGAATCGAAATATTAAATAGAAAACTATGTAATTATGAACTGTTGTTCATTTTTTTTGCTGGAAAACAAAACAGAGGTAGTAAACATGTTAGATACGTTCGAACGTTTCAGTGGCAAAATAAACGCCAGTTTCTCCAGAGTCCATAAAATTTTTCATTAAGATCTGAGTGATATCAACGGAAAATAAGAAAAAAACATTTCAGCAAAATATAAAATACATACCAAACAATCATCAGACCAGATAAAATGTAATTTGTGTTTCATTTATGTTTCAAGAAAATGTAACGATGAAAGGAGTTACTTAAAGTGTATCTTTGCCTTTGAGACACAATCATGTGATGAATTGTGGACAGATGTATTCTGCTGTTTTTGTTCATTCATGAACTAGTACGTTTCGTAGGTTTATTTGGCATTATCGACTTCCAGACACACAGAGGGTGGGGTGGGGTGGAAGAATCACTAAATACAGGAACAGTCTAATTAAATAAAATAATGCATATACACGACCAAACAAGATATTCAGGTAGGGAAAGAAGAAAGATTTTTTGGTGGGGTAAGTAAGATCGGGACCCGATTCAATAAACGCGAAAAGTTTAAACAGTAATATCAGTTGTTGAAATCTCCTATTCTACACCCTGTTTTAATCAATCTGTCGTCTAGCAAAAACAAAAGAAAATCAATTCCCGTAGTTAACCTTTGTATATTACCAATAAGTGTTAAAGTAGGATAATATGTTGTTTGTAAAGTAATTCATTTTGTGTTTTCACAGACTTGTGAAGAATTCTCATCTAATTTCTCCCTCCATGTTGCCACACGGTGATCTCTTATCGGTTCTTCTGTTCAAACTGAGATTATGAGGTAAGGTAAGAGCTTACAGAATCAATTACCGAGTCACTCACTACCAATGCGTTTGAACCTTTACCAAGATTCTGTACTATATTATACACACTATTACACAACACGTGCAACGTCTTGGAGCTCATAAAGAAGAAGAATCTTCTATACTTTTGTTTTGCTTAGAATGCGTGACATTTTTTCTCATAATCCTTCTCACTCACTCACCCACCTACCTACATATCATTTTCCTTTAGTTGCGTGTTATGAGAATTTTGCTTGAGTGCTTTGACCTGGGTACCGTTCATCACCTTGACCTGTCCAAATAAGTTTAATTACGAAAAGAAGACGTTCTCCATTTCTCTGTTTTGTTTCTTTTTTCCTTCTTTTTTTTACGCAACACTGTTCCAAGAAGAAAGAAAAAACATTGTTATCTTTGACAATCGGACTAACAACATAGAAAAGAACGTAAAAACAACAGAAAAATATAATATGTTATATTGTATGTTTCTTGAACTGTGTAATCCAGCAACCAGTGACATCAAAAACACACAAAGTGTATTCATTACCCAATAGATTCTTCTTAATTTACATGTAATTGTAATCTATTTGTGTAGTAATGGGCATATCATGGAACAAATCTGGGAAGAAATCTCAAACTTATTTGCATACCATGAATGAAACTGTGAGATAATTCAGTAAATCATATCGGGTGTAGAAGGTTTCTTATGTTTGTCCTTTGAAATATCTAGGCATACATCTTCTAAACTTGAACCCTTAAAACGTTATTTTTAACCAATTAAAAAAAAGTTTTTTTAAATCGTGTTTATCAATCCTTACAACGCAAAAAATGGTTTCTTAAAATTGAGAACGAAGTTCTTGTCTGTGCACGGTGAGACAATTTTCTCAAAAATGAGACATCAACATTCTCATTTAATTGAAAATAAGAACATGCCGGTTTGGAAAAGAGATTCGAAACCAGCATGTTCTCATTGAAAAATTAAATGAGTATTTTAATGTCTCATTTTTTAGAAAAATTACTTGTCGGTGCACCGATTAGAATTTCCTTCTCAGTTTTAAGAAACTGTTTTTTTTTTTTTTACAGTGTACCTTTATCATCGTATAATGTTTGAATTGATGTATCGATTGTGGAGGGAAAAATGATTTAGAAAAAACGCAGTTTACGTGTAACTATAAATTATGCAATATTAAACCTCCTGACAGATAGGCAATATTAATTACACATCTGTGGGTGCATGCAAGAACCTGATAAGTGACATTTTCAGAAAAACTTAGTTACTCTTTCAAAACACTTTACAGGTGCCCAGCTATGTTATCTAAAAAATCATTTTCCGGAAACATGACATATCCTAACAATCTCTGACAAGCGATAATGTTTTCTCCAATCTTTAAACCTGTTTTCTTCGAAACTACAGAAATGTTACTTATCAGGTTCTTTCATGCATCCACAGACATAATAATGACAGCGCTGCTTATCTTCAAGGGTGATTTTTATGGAAGAATCGTTATTTATAAGTTGAGATTTACTAAGACTTGAACTAACCGACAAGCTCATCCCCACTTGTCTTAATTTCTTGTTGGATAGCAGGCAACATAGCGGTTAAGGAGCTGTATGATATGATGCTATATATTCAGTTGACATTATGTCAACTCCAGAAGTCAAGAGATACATACAAGTGACATTGACGAATTAAAACAAAGTTTGAGATTCATGAACTTACGGGAAATATAATTAACAAAAACAAATTTAGTCATAATATTATTTTTTTTTAATGAGATTGTACCTCTTTTCCTGCAAATTTTACAGAATTACAACCAGTTACATAAACC
>JAGDQP010067474.1:0-11145 GCA_022664845.1 Lepisma saccharinum
ACATCTGTCATTAGACTACAACAAGAAAGTGAAAAATTTAAAGTTGGTAACTGGGTAAGGCAAGAAGATTCAATTTCTCCAAGACTGTTATTTACAATAAGTAAAACATTTTCATTGTGAAACGTATTTAAGAAACTGCAACGTACTTCGTTTCTGAAACTGCAACATTATGCAGAGGTGACTTTTTGTGATTGTACAGAAAAGAACTACTTCGGGTTGTGCGATAAGCAGACAAAATATATATTTTTTGAAAGAACAGGGCCTTCTTTGAAAAATGGAACTGACACGACAAACATGCACTGTACCTATGTGTGTGTGTGTGTGTGTGTGTGTGAGAGAGAGAGAGAGAGAGAGAGAGAGAGAGAGAGAGATATGGAATATTATTATTCTAAACCTGTTATCTGATACTCCGGTTTATTCAGAATTATTTTCGAAGGAAACTTTGTCAGTTTTTCTTCAGTTTCATAACACATCATTTACTAGTGAGTTCTCCTCATTTAACGTAAATCTGCATTGTTAGACTGTATATGCGTTCAATTTATTAACATAAATTTTCTTGTTTGTAAAATAAGCCATTTTGTAACTTTATTTCTGTATTTGTAGACGCTTATAATCAGGGGTTAAATTCTAAGCCAACTGAAGGGAGGATTCTCATCCAAATATCGTATCTAAGTAGTGTATCAATTCCTAGTAGTTGATTCGGAATTGGCCAAATATTACCACATAATTGTCGACTGATGTATCGTGTGCATAATATTATAATATAAACATAACCGAGCGGCCGTAGTTTAGTCGCAGAGCATTGACTTAGCATTTGTAAGGTCGTTGGTTCAAACCCAGCGGCCGACAACCCTGACAGAGGTTTTCCCAGCGTTTTACTCAGTCACGCCAGGCAAATGGCAGGATGATATAATCAATTAAGAGTCTGGCCGACACCTTCCCGCATATTTTCCCGTCCCCTTATACGACATGAACCTTAGATGCCTAAAGGCAATCAAGAAAATTCAACACGACATTTATGGCGTGGAGAGCGGACCCACATAAAAGTGGTGGGTGGACCTAAGCTCTTCCTAAAAAAATAAGTGGGTGGACTTAGCCCTCCCGAGCCCACCATGGATTTAATTCCTGCTAAAACATTTGCAAATCTGTTTTATCCGGAATTTCATTTATGCTGAACGGGTTCGGTCTATTCTGTTGAGGTTGACATATTAAAATATTCGCCATTGACATCTATTGATGTGGAAAGAACCATGTCGAGGTTCAAGGATATATTCTCAGATCGGAGTAAGCAACAACACACACTGAGTAGGAAAATAAAGATATAAGAGCCACATCTATATTTCAGATCGTTTGCGACGTTGCGTAGTTAAAACACTTATATCTTTCGAACTCATCGTGACAAGAGGAAAAACTTTTAATAACCATACTGAAGGTTAAACGACAGCAAGTGGGTCTAGAATGTTTCGGTGCGGGAAGTTTCGGTGCAGGAAGTATCGGTGAACGGAAGATTCGGTGCAAAACTTACTGATGAATGTTGTTTCCTATAACATTGATGAATTAGTGAAAGAGCGAGTTAAAATGAATGAAATATTTACTCGCTATATTATTATAATCAGGGGCGTAAGGGGGAATAACGGGAGTCCGGACACCTTCCCCAAAATTTAGAATTTTATGCACAATTATTACTTTTCAAAGTAAAAATAATTATTCCAAATAGCTGAAAATACTAGTACAAAAATAATAAGTGTACATGTTTAGTTGCTATAATGATATTGTTGTTAAAACTTTAGCGGTAGATTTCCGAATGGATTAAGAATTACTGACCTGCCCTTACTTAAAAAAAGGTATCGTTGAAGTTTTTTTGATTTTTGAAATGTTGACACCCGGCAATTTTGTCACTTTTTCTTACCTGGAGAATGTACCGTCTGCAATTTTTGAGACACGATATTTTGACACTTTCTTCTGCTACTAGATACTCCATTCTTTTACCGACTAACGTTGCTATTGAAACAAAGATAAACAAGTAATCATTATATCAGCTCGTATTAGTATTTAAAGAACAAAACTAAAATGATTACCAACAGTCTTTGTATTTAATAAATTTTACATACATTTCACCACCTTTGATTAAAACTTTAATACATTTTTATTAACGTGGAAATCTGTCAAAATGTGAAGATTATGAGAAAACCCTTCCAATTAAACATTTACCTTCAGAATCAAAAACCTAAAAACTCACTAATACAAAACATATAAAACAAACATGTGTTAAGTTATTCTTGCAAAATCATAATTTCTTAGCAAAATTTAGTAATAGCATTGTCAGCTTGTGCTATTCATCATAAGTCATGAACGCGAGACTTAGATAATTATAACTTGCACAATCACCAGGTGTGTAAAACATTATCATCTATTAACTTTACCTTTCATTTAGTTAATAGTGGTCTCGGTGAAGGTGCAGGTTAAATTTTAGTTTCGATTCCCCATCTTCCTCCAGCTATTGAGCCGTATGTACTCTTTCTACTACTGATTCTCCTACAAATAATCGATACAGACGATTCTAGAAAATCACAGGACCGCTAGTAATCCAAAAAGTGTTACAAAAAGGCATGTGGTTCTGTGTTTATTTTCCAAGGATGCCGCAGTTCATATAGACTGTTTACTTTCTAAGTACTTAGTACTGATAATTTTTATGGACATTTCGAAAGTATTACCACAGAGAACCATAGTGATTGTGTCTGTAGTACCAGTACCAGTACAGTAATTCAAGATACCGAAACTAATTTTTAAAGCAAATTGCTAGTTAAATTCGAATAATTTCATTAATTAGTGCATCAATCAGAGTATTTACCGAATGACAATAAGGTCAAGCTCATAGTTAACAGCCTTTCTATAATGAAAAGGTATTTTAATATTTGCACCGAAACTTCCGTGCACCCTAACTTTCTGCACCGAAACTTCATACACCGAAATTTCCTGCACCGAAACTTCCGGATCCCGACCGCAAGTAAATCGTATTTGCATATTGAGACTCGTACGACATTTCTTCCTAGATAAAAATAAACTATGCTAAAAATAATCAGATGTCCTTCTTAGAGTGTAGTTAAAAAAAGAGACAACTGAATTTCCTATAGAACTGACATTTTAAGAGATATTAACTACTGTGTCAAGTTGTTTCGTTCCTATGTTTCCACCTTTTCATAATATAATCCTGCCATGTTTTCACTTCAACATTTTCCGCCTCCCATTTCCCCTGCATACCATATTTTCCGTCTTCTATTTTATCCTGCCATTCCCCCATATTTTCCGTCTTGCTTATCCTGCCATTATTTCCTCATACCGAATGTTTAATACTTTCTAGTAAAGATAAGCTTGGAAACAAAGGCAACATGTGGCTTTCGCGCATTCTGTATCATTTCATGCTTCAGTCCCACCTTCCACAGTTTTCATGTTTGGCGGGGAAGAATTGACAATAAACTCAGGCGTCACCTATGAAGAAAAGAGCTGTCATGTACTTTATTGACTTCACTGTGGAATTTAGATAAGCGAAGAAGAAAGGGAACAGGAGAAATATTTGAAGATACTTTTGTTCAATATGCTACACATTATAAACCATCATGAAAGAAGAAAATATATTTATTCATAATTAATTTTGCGAGCAACAGTTTTTTGGTGAAGAAAAGAAACAGTCTAAGTCAGGAGTCTTCACTTATTTTTTCCTGGGGTTCGGACTGATGGTAATATCGAAAGAAAAAAGGCCTTTTGCGGTTCATGGTAGAGTAAGACAGTATGGTTAGGACGTATTGGTTGCTCCGTATAATTAGAATAATTACAAAATTAAAGTAAACCCGAATATTAGTATGAACTTACGTTACGTTGTTTTTTTTTTATTTCAATTAGTGAACTGAGTACATATGATATTCAAACTTTACTCTTAATATCGTATCAAAATGTAGAGGTCTAAAAAAATCGGGCCCAAATCCGGACCGGAGCCCGCTAATTGAAGACCTTGTTTAACCATTTTAGGTTGCGGTGATCGCTCCGGTCACTTTGCAAAAGCATCTGGTTGTAATCGGAGTGTAGAACAAAGGGTCATACTCCTGTACGAATACGGAAAACAAGTTATCCTTATCTTTGTATGCGTTTCTGGGTTTGTAGATAAAAGAAAGTGTTTGTCTTTCTATCTGTGTATGGAATCGAAACCTCGAGCACGAGCAAAAACTGAGCTCTTATAAGTAATGCTGAACTTGTACAATGACGACTCCTAGTTCAGTTTACCAGGAAGCAAAGGAGGAGCAATTATATATATATATATATATATATATATATATAATTAATTCACAGCCATATTCAATCCACTACTGGATGAGGCCTCTCTCGGAGGGAGAAAGTGGTCTACTGCTCCCACGCTGACCAGACGTGTTGGGAGAGGAGACCCAAAGCTCTCAACTGTGATCGCTACTGTCTTTTATTCACAGCAGCTCCCTAATTGTTCTCACGATGCTGGACTAACACCGAGATTTTTGAGCCCCCACCGGGAATCAAACCCGAGACCGCTCGCACTGAAGTCGAGCTCGCTACCCACTAGGCTAGGCAGGAGCTCATATATATAAATCACAGCCATATTCGATATACTACTGGACGAGACCTCTCCCGGATGGTGGAAATGGGTCTACTGCTCCCACGCTGACCAGACGGGTTGGGAGAGGAGAGCCTAAGCTCTCACTGTGATCGCCATTATCTTTTATTCGTAGCAACTCCCCACTTGCATGACGATGCTGGTTAGGCACTGTTTCAGACCCGCATGCCGTAGGAAAAAAAATCTTGGTAGCGCCGTTCATCGAACCCGGGACCCCTTCAATTCGAAGTCACTAGGTCAGCGGGGCGGTCATATATATATGTTATATTATTGTTGTTGATCATTCAGTAGTTAACTTGTTTTACATCCAACTGATATAAGAAGCAAATGTACATTAAAAGAATGACATATCTTCAGTTTCAAGTGCAACAAGAAAACAAGTTCGAAAAGTACAAGAAATAATTAATACCTGCTAGTTTGCACAATATTCATTGTACACACGCGAACAGTAGGTGGCAACAATGTTACTGTTTGACCACAGCCACCACATTACCGCTAACAGACATCTCTCACATGGCACATTCAACGCAACAAGCAAGCGTGACACAAAGGTTTGGTTTCTAAAATGTCTAATTCTAAAGCAGACGTATCAATTATCTCTAACATGAATAGACATTTTTACGAATGAAGAACTAGACATTTACAAAAATTTTCATTTTTTAAAAATATATATACTACTTTGGAAGAATACAGAGCTGGAACTTGGTCACTACCGGTGACCCAGCCAGACCCGAACATAGGAAACCCGACGACCCAGTCTGAAACTTGACCGATTGACTCGGGACTTAGTCTTGACTCAAATGACCAAACTGATTTTGACTCGGCTACCCAATGATCAAAACTTGACCCAATTGAACCGATGGCCCAATGAGGTGGTCTTGTTCCTGTTTGAATGAATCAATATTATGATTTGTGATATTGGGCCACAATAATTATTTTGTTGGCTAGACAATCCGTGTATGCTTCTTCATGTTTGGAATATGTAAGAACAATAACATCGAACTACAAACCCTGTGGAATGGTCTATCAGAAGTTAAATAAAGTCACATCGAAAAAATATTCTAATGTTTCCACACTTGTAAAGAAATTGTAAGTGGATGCGGTACAGAAAAGGACAGAATGTATCGTAAAAGAAAAAAGAAACGGGGAAGGTGACAACCGGGATCAATTTTTAGGTAACAACCAGGCATTTACTCGGTGTAGCTAAGGAAAACCCTGGAAAACGTCAGCCAAGATGGTCGATGTTGCCCTAAGACGTAGGTCAGCCAGGACAGGTGGCGTATTTATAATTTTATTTAACGATTTGAGGTTGAAAGTTGAAACTCGACTGAATGTTCCGATTTGCACTGAAAAAAAGTTCAGTCGTTTGCGTTAAAATTGGTGCAATTATCAATATTCCGGGCTCAATATGCGTAGTAACTACTGCATTATAGATGTCGCACTGGAGATGGTTAAGAATACATATTTTTATATTTTGCATTCAAACTTATAAGAAACTAGGCACGCTGAACCAAGCCGCAGCTCATTCTGAGCCGAGCCGAACCGAACTGAGCCGTGGTTTACTCTGAGTCGAGCCGAACCGAGCTGCGGTTCACTGTGAGTCGAGCCGAACCGAGCCGAGGCTCACTTTGAGTCGAGCCGAAGCTCATTTTGAGCCGAGCCGTGGTTCAGTCATAAACCGAGCTGACTTCAGCTCGGCTTGAGCCAAGCCGATTGACATCCCTAGCTGCGGCTAAACCAGTGCTACGGAAGAACACAGCGTACATAACTTTCTTCATTGCTGGTTGTTTTTTCACGGTTGTTGGTGTCGGGTCATCTTCATGGATCCACACACAGCTTTCCTGGCGAGTGGGCAGTCATAAAATGGTATGTACGTTTCATCACCTGTAACAATTTTAGAAATGATCTGGTGCCCACCTCGGTTTAACATATCTAATGTTTCACGAGCAAATCTCATCCTCTCTGCTTTGTGGAAGTCCGACAACTGATGGGGTACTTACCGAGAAACTACCTTTTGCAGCTGCGGATGTTCGTTTAAAATTGTGTGATCTGACGAGGATCCAATACCTAGAGCCTCCTCTATCATTGCATAGGTACATCTTGGATCCTATGTCTTGCACAGCAGCCACTAAATCCTTTGTTGTTGAATACTGAGCTCTTCCTTCAAGGGGTTCATCTTCCAACAACGTCCGACCCCTTTGAAAGTCCTTGTACCATCTAAATACTGTCGTATATGCTGGAGCGGTATCCCCAAACGCTGACCTCAACCTCTCGCGACAGTCCTTCTCTCTCAAGCCAACGCGAAAATCATAGTAAATCATGGCTCGAAATGCTTTGCGTGACAGCTCCATTAGAAAAGACAGAATGTCCGCACTTTCGATCACAAAAGTCACACACACACACAAAACTCAGAAAGCGAGCGATGAAGTTCCTCATGTCTTCAGTCTTCTAGATGTCTCACCTGTAATGAAAATAAAAGGCATAGATTTATCTGTAATAGTTTCTGTGTATTGCAAAATATATGTAGTGGCCCTCGTATGAAAGGTGCGAGAAAGGTGAACCCCGTGAGATAGAAGTGTATGAAGACAAGACTTAGCATTAGGAGGCGAAACTGAAGAGGACGAAGATGATGAGGATGTTTGCGTCGATTATAAAAAGAATTTGGAGACGATGGACTTAAAGACATCCAAAATGAATTTTTAGAATTATTACTTGACTTTCTGTACACTCTGTATATTATAAGATATTTAACATTGATTCGCTACATGTTTTAACAAACATAATCAAACATTGAAGAGACAGCAAAATAAAAAAAAACTACAGTATAGATACATTCGTTCATGACATTTATTTGGAACGAGATAAATTACGCAGGCCACCATTCTTCAAGATGGCGGCCGCAACCCACGAATAAAATGACTCCTTCCTTGGCTTGGTACCTAGATTTTAAATTTTAAACCATTAAAGAAATGTTGCTTAATATTGAGAACAAAGTTCAACTTTCTGGCTTAACTGTAATATTAATTCTTCCAATAATATTTCTGTACAAAATAATAGAGTAATACAACGATTATGCTGGACAGTCCTAATTAGTAATTATTACAAGGCAATGGCTAATTTTTCACTTCCATAAGTCTGCAAAATATATCTGACCTTGCCAGGATGTTATTTTGAAAATAAAATGTAATGTGCAATTTGTTTTCTGAGAAAGAAACTGTGTAGGTGGTCCCCAATACTCATTATTTGTGCAGTGGCTCTTTCTTTATTGCTCGTAATTTTTCAAGAAAAACAGAGTAATTCCAGACTTTTCAATCAACTAGGGTAATAATGTAACATGTTATTATCTCTCTAAAATATAATGGCTAAATGGACTTCACCAATGTATTTCTGGTAGAATTCTAGCCCAGATTTATATATTACATGACACATTTCCCATTTAAAAATATACAGACTTCAAGCTGGTGGTCAGGCCAAACGTACTCTCTAAAATATAGCCCATTGACCCGGTATCCATTCATGTGTGTTTATTTTCCATTATTTTAAGCCGTTTACAAATAAACGTGTGTTTACGACTAAGATCACACTTCAAGTACTTATTCTTTTGAATCAAACTTTTGCCACTGCGCCCGTCTTTATTGACGAAAGCACTTTTAATCATGCTTTGTGGTGGTTTTCTGATGTACCCTACTTCTGTATCACGTTTGGTAGAGAAAGTAATTTGAACCATCGATAGGTTTACTTGTAAGACAAAAAGAAAAACTGACAATCAGGACTAATGGAAAACCCTAACCTTTTTTTAAATTATCTGACATCATTAGCACAGCTCTGCTAGCATGCTAGCATAATGATGTCGATGATAAGTACGCTCAGATTCAGAGAAAATGGTAAATGGAAAATGAAATGAAGGTTCTCAATCTGGCAATAGGTCTACTAAGGTTATATAAGTGGCAAGTACAGTATACTAAACATTTATTTTAAATCTATATCGAATACAGGCATCGCCATATGACAATTGGAATCGGACTGTATAATGAGCGCCAAAAAATTGTACGCAGTTTGCTACCTTGCACCATAGGTGGGGTAAGATTAGCTTCTGTAAATCAGATATTGTGTGTTGTGCCTACTCTGTTAATGACGAAAACTAAAATATACAAACAAAAAACAGATTAAAGGAATAGGTTATAGAAAAGTAGTAAGTTTTGTTAGAATATGCAAATATGAAATATATTAGTCTTAAGAGTTTGGTATCTTGGTTTAGTCTTCGTTTTTCGTTAGTGTTTTGGTTTACAAAATTGTCGTCTTCTTCTCCTCCTTCGCTCACACAGACACACAGACATATATGAAAAATTGCATTAAACGGATTTGGGAATAGCTTATATCTTGTAGGCCTATAAAAGTCTGATATTACATCTTAACTCACCTCAAAGTATACCATCTTACCCTCAAAGTACCATCTTACCCCCCAAGGTATTCCACCTTTGATTTCGCTCAGTAGTCGTTGCTGAAAATAGTTCTTTATGACACTATTACGGGCAAGATAAATAGGCTGTAAACTCAGTCCATTAACATTTAAAATGACTATGCACTTGCATCAACACTAGTTACCGAGCGGCAGTAGCTTAGCTGGCAGAACGTTGGCTTAGTATTCGGAAGGTACTGGGAAAGATCCCAGCTGCCGTTCAAATTGACTTATGTTTTTCCAGGGTCAGTCACATCAGGCAAATGACGGGATGGTACCTAACTAGCACCTGGCCGACTACCTTCCAGCATCCTCTCCCCCAACTTATCCCGGCCTAAACCTGAGATGCATATAGGTCATAAATAAATTCAATGTCAAAATTACGGCTCCCTATCTGTTGGTGTCTTAAAAAACGTTCAAAATTATATCGAAGACTTCCTCAAACAACACATTCTCGTTCGTAATACACTCCATAAATATTCAATTATCGCACTGCTATCACTCTTATTGGTAGACGCATTAGTTGCCATATTCACTATTCACAATTGCTCTGCACCACTTTCCACGCTGAGTAGGCCCTTCCTCGTCTTATCTCTTCTTCCTTTCAAACTTTTGGCACTGACTGTACCTATCGTCCATTTTCTATTAATCTCAGTATATATTGGATTTCGCTTAATATGTCCTCGCTCGCGCCATAGATTTCGGTCCCTAGAAGTGGCTTTGATATGAATTGATTAAATAAATGAAATGATGCACTACAGTGAAGAACACAAATAATTTCTTATATTATAACATTTAAAATAACTAATATTGTAAGAATACGCTTCAAAGAAGACACAAAGATTATTGTTTTATTTCAGCGGTCATATTTGGGTACCTCTTTTGATATTTTTTTTTGTTTATTTTTCTCTCTTCTATCAGTTACAATAGGGCTTTAGGTAATAGCGTTCAGGCCTAATCGGTTTTAGAGACTACTTGAATAAAGTATCGAATGGTGAAATCTAACTAGTAAAATAGTAATTTCTAGTCCTTAAGTGGCCACCTAAACTTATTCGTAAATTCAGATGTTATATTAAAACTTTTATTGCATTTAAAATTAACGTTATAATAACGATATCCTTGTGAAAGAGTCAACAAAGCCACACAAGATCGTTTTCATTGTTCAAGGTTCAATATACGTTTATATGGAAATATCTTTAAAATATCTGAAAAGTTTTCAATTTCGCGTGTGTGTTTTTTTTTTCGCTTAGAAATTATTCGGTGTTTTGACAGCATAACAATTTCGTCATTGGTCGTGAGGTCATCTTCAACAGGTAAATTTCCATGCTGGTTTTTCTGTATTGGTTTTGATAATAATTTGTGTATATATATATATATATATTTAGCTTACATTTCCTTCTGGAGGACATGCCCTCCTTTCTTAATCTTGTTCTTCTGTCCTTCCTTTTCTAAATATTTTGAAATGTCATCCATTCTGTAGTGACCAGGTTAAAAATCTCCGAATTGACATATGTCCGTACTCCTGTGATCCAAATTCCTTATTTTAATCAAATGTTCGTTACCCAAATAAGAAGCAAACGGTTCATCATTTGGTAACCACATTCCATTTCCATTAAATTTTATTACATGATAGTTAGATACAATAAATATTTAACATTTTGTGTAACTTGCCCTCTAAAAACTAAAATTTGAAAGTAAGAATTTCTTCTGTTCGTCGACGTTTCTTTATTGGATTTTAAATGGGAGATAGCCATAGTTGTCTACCAATCATAGCTTAGTTGTCGTCTATTGGAAGAAAAATCTGTAGTTGTCCTTTATTTTTAACTTTACTATCCTCCACTGGTAAAGAATAATCTAATAATCGTGTCCTCTATGAATAGAGTTATCCCAGGCTCAATATTTTATTGTTTTCGTAGAATCTGTATAAATATAGCGGAATTCAAAGGATATACGTACCCTTCCCTATACACAATTGATGTACACTTAGATTCGTAGAAAATGGCTTATGGAAATTCTATTCGATAAGTTACAGACTGTAGCAATACTT
>JAGDQP010067476.1:0-11145 GCA_022664845.1 Lepisma saccharinum
TTACACCGGGTCCTTCCAATTACAAGGCGAGCACCTCTTCCTGACATCACAGTGTAGAGCACTTTGTATTTTCTGATTTTCAAATAGAAAGTAATGCCGATTGTCAGGTTAAAAAGTTTTATAACGCGAGAAAACTTCTTTCTGCATCACACGATGTTATCACCCCAAATTTGAACTTCGATAAACAATTAGTTTTAAAAATGCAACTACAAGGATGATTTATTTGTATATATTATAATTACAAAGAAATTTAAAAAAAATGTATGCTGAAGTTTAAACGTAGAAAATACAACAAATTACAGAAAACATTAAATTCAGTTATTATTCGCCTTTAAAATTATGATACGTATTTACTTAAAAACATTATACACGAAATTAATTTGTTAAACAATTAGTAAAATATATATGCGGGGAGAAAATACACTAAAATGTGTATTTAAGTATAAAATGTGTCAAAATATGTAAAAAAAAAAAGTATATGAGAACAAACAGTCCAAAACTGATCACAGTCACGCAGTTCGCCCTCGTATGAATACATTTCATCAATTAAAAAGAATCTTAATTAAGTATGGTTACTAGAATATCATTTTATTTACGAAATCTCACTTTTGAAAACTTCACTAGAAGATTACATATTTTACACTGATGCAAATGCCAACTTGCCCCTACTTCTGACCGGCATCGTCGCTCTTGGTTGGATATATATGTGTTTTCGTGTCTGTATGTTTCAATATTTTACTAGCTCAGAAAGGTTCTGATCTAAATTTATCACAGGTCTGAGGATTCTTCGGCGTATAATTTTCTTTGTAAATGGAGAAAAGATATACCTGTTGCCTTAATAGGATACTCTCTGGACATCTACTTGCTGGTCTTAGCAAATTTTCGATAACTACTTTCCGAAGGAATAGATGAAAGCGTTCTTACATAATGCGTGAAAAAGTATTTTTCTTAAAGTACCGCTACCATGAAAACCCTATAATTTTTGGTCGATATAAAACCTTATAAACCATTACCGTCATAACCACTAACACCGTGCGAAAATTGTTGATCATTGGCCCCGAAATCTGGAAGGAATTCCATTTCAACGCTTGCTCATCTCAATAAGCATATAGATATTGTATATATTTTCCTCCTTCTGCCTTAGGTAACGCTTGGATGCATCAATCAATTTTCTCTTCACGCAGACACTAGAATGTGGACATTCAAAATATGACAATTATCGGTTTAAGTATAAACGAGAAATGCAACAAAAACCATATTTGCTGTTTACACTTACTCTGTTCTTCCGTGGAAAATGACAATTGCCCCAGTCTTAATCATTGTATCATTCTAGCATATGTTGGTGAAACTGATAAAGGCAAGAGTAAATTTTCCTTAGATGATTGTTAGCAAAAGAGGACTCAAATTTGCGCCACCTCCAAAGATCAAATCTGTAGTTCACTGTCCTCGGAGATGTCAAAAGTAAAATTGTAAGTGAAACAATTTACATTTCTGTTCCACTGGCAGTTACGTATCAGGTACCATCAAGAAATTTGCAATCAACTTTTATTTGTGCCTCTTTTCCTTCTTCTAGCCCTGTTAATTCATTCCACCTCGCCATTTCTCTTACGTCTTTCTCTTCTGGAATTCCTCTTTCTTTCCTACCATTTGTTTCTCCTCCATTTCTAGTTTTGCTTCTCCAGCAGAAGGTGTAAGCGACGGTTTTCACCCAACAAGGCTGGAGGCATGTTTGTGGAAAACGTTCAGAGAGAGGGCGAGCAAAAGAGGGAGAGAGAGAGAGAGAGAGAATTGGTACTCAAATTAATGCAAATTGGATGTAACTGACTCATTAGCATAAGTTGAACTTGAGACACAACTGCTCTGTATTTCTTACTTCCGCATATCTTCGTTCTGAAGGAAACGCTATTTTGCACCGTTACTTTCTTTTTCTTCGTTTTCTCCTGTCCTTGATATGTCTGTCCATTCTCTTTCCTCTCTTTTTCTTTTCTCACCAGTCTGTATCTCTCGTTTCTATGTCTGTTGTATTCGTTACAGAAAAGCAGAAAAGAGAGACTAAAAGGAAAATAGAAAATCTTAAATGTTAAGACTGAATGGTAAGCAGAAGTGATAATGGAGAAATGAAGCAACGAAGCAGCTGAATTGAATTTTATGAGAAGATAAAAGCTATACATGTCATCTTATTGTTTTGTAAGAGCATGGAGTGAAACTTCCCGAGCCTCTCTTAAATTGTCGAAAGGAAGTTAGAAAAGACATTTAAATATTTTTTGATAACTTGTCTAGACTACACAACTGCATTTCTGGGTCTTACAGCATCTTAAAGACGCAAGCTGTTTATGTCTTTAACTTTGATACATTCGAAAGAGGGGTGTACAGAATAGCGAAGTTAAAAAAAAAACACGGTCTCGATTGAAGACACTCTCCCGACATCGCCCAGTGGAACTGAGAAAATCCCTAGAAAAGCCCAGTTCAACGTTAAAGAGTCATCTGACTTACTCGACATCACTAGATCAAATCATTCCCTCAAGTTTCTAATTTTCATAACGCACATGCACACACACACACACATACATATATGTGTGTTGTGTTCATGTGCGTGTCCTGTTTTATTATTAAAAGTTTTATATAATACAAACGCTATTATTTTTAGGCGTATTATAATGAAAGTACCGTAGAGCCTAAAAGCGTTTATTATCCGAGCTCAATTCATTTGGGATTATGGTAATTCGAAACGCACCCCCCACCCCCCTGGTTTCGTTGTCCTCTATTCATATGACTATTGAATAAATGACCTCGACATAATTTTGCAAACATGAATCAATAGATTATAAATGACGATCTGTGTGTGTCTGTGTTCATGTCCTGTGTGTGGCGTTTACCATGCTTTTTATTATTTAAAAAAAATCCTCTTTCTTTCTCTCAATTACCTTCTTTCTCCATTTGCCTCTCTTCCTCTCTCTTTCCTTTTGTTTTTCTGTCTCATTCATCCTCTTTTCTGTTTATAAACATGTTATGGAGTTGAAATTGGAAGGGATGAAATATTTAGCTTCCACGCTTGTAGGGTGACTGGGGTTATATATTCATTTCTAGTGTCCATACACAGAACTAACAATAGATAACGCCACAAAGGCATTTGCTCGTCTCTTTTTAATTTCGGATAAAAGATTCTGGATTTTAGTTTCGCAAAATCCACTATCGAACAAAATTAATATAACTAAAACTGTTAACATTTCGAAAAGATGACCATGGTTAAAGTTTTCTATTCATAATTTGAATAGCTAAGCAACAGAATCAACTAACACAGAGATAATAATATTTTCTGTGACTGTTACAAGAGTCTTGATTCTGTAAATTGTTACTTCTGATCCAAACTCACGCTTACTCAGGAAATTATTCACTGTCATCTTCTGTGATCAACTAAAAAATTACTAGTAACTTCATTACTGTTGTAAATGCTTTAACATTTAAAAACAACTGCTGGTAATTTATATTCTTATATATTTTCATTCGGACAGCATATTTATTGACAATATTTGCGGATTTTTTTCGTATATAGTTTATTTAACGTATTTACTTTTATGTTGTCTTTAATATTAGTACGTTCTCAAATTACTAATTCTGTGTTCTGTAGAATAACTAAATTGAATCCGGTGAATTGTATCTCCGGTCAATGAGTGGTTATCCTTCATTGTCATGCAAATCAAAAGGTTCTATTCTCTGTGGAATTAGACGAGATTCGGAACGATTTCAGAGTCTAGGTCTTCCTTATCCATTGAAATTCAATCACAAATCTCCATCGGTTCATCTTACCTAGGGATCTGCGAGCCATAAGTTCTACTCCAGGCACAACATTCGTCAGAAGACTCATCATAACTCACAATAACAAAGTTTAATTTTGCATTTCGACACGTGTGGCGTGGTACAGTAAAGTGATGCTCGATGAATTAACATTTGATTCAGGAGCTCCAATATATGCATAATTTTTTAAATTGCTGCTGTAGTCAGTGCTGAATTCATACACTTTGTAGCGTAGTTGGCAAAGCGATATTTTCACATTCGTAAGTTCCTTGGTTACAGCCAAGCAATCGATCATCGTGGCTGATATTATCTTCAAATCAGGACGTTTCTCCAATAATGCAGTCCGTAGGCGTACAAGCTGCCTACAGTAGACATCTTCATTGATAGTCTTTTACGTATGTAAACAAAACAACCAGTTCTGAACAGCCTATCAGAAAATAATCGCAAGAGTTACTCGTAACATTATTCATGAATTTCGATTTCAAAATACATTTCCACACCCTAAATTTAAAAATATTCCTCCTGTTAGATGTAGATTTGTGATGGGGCTTTATGGACAGACAATTTCGATGTTGGTTAATGCAAGTCAAACGTATTTACACGATCTTTGCATTAAAATTTAAATATCATGAATTGATGGAATTAGACAAAAATGAATGCCTGAATATGAAATAGAATTAATCAGTCTTAAGATACATAGTTCTAAGAAAATAATAAAAGACTGTAAGGCACTGAATTTTTAACTCAACAACCCGTGTCCAAATCTCGTTGAAGCCTTTTTTTTTTCATGCTAATAGCATCGAATGAAAAAAAAGGAAAAAAAAAAAGATCTCTCTGAATGCAAAAATTACATCTATTGGCATCATGGAATGTCCGGAGATAAAATACAAAATCGAAATATTGTGAAATATATGGAATAGACATAGCTAGTCCAGATGAATGATTATGCGACTACTTTTCTACAGACTGTAGCAATTATATCAGAACAACAGAAGTGATGTCACTTCATCACAATTATGTCTGCAGGAAATCATTAAGGCAAGTGATGAAATGAGTCGGATCTTTGTTATCAAAATTTTCAGTAAACACTTCGTTTGTTGCTAGGTTATGAGTACCTATGTTATGAGTGCTTACGTTATGAAACCATAACTATTTTCCATAGTATCCATTCTGTGAATTTGTCACAGGAAGTGGTATGTTCCTCTATAAAAAGTAAACCATTTTGTTGTGACTTTTTGCATTCTCCTTTTCAATTAGTGGACTTTTGAGTGATTTGTTTTTAAATTCAAATGTAGCACTGGCAACCATGATGGATATATCAAATATAGAACTTAGAAATATTTCATGACGCTAATATTCGCATAGTGAAAGTCGAATAGGATGCTGTAAGATCTGATTAGTGTATATACACTACACTTTTGGGGACGTTGTTTGATATACGTAGTAATGTTCCAGATAAATGTAAGTACGCCAGTAATCCTGTTCTCACAAAAAAGTGTCTGTCAAAACACTGAGAGATTTTGATTTTTTTGTGTGTGGTTAAAGGTTCCTATTTGCCCATTTGAGGGTGATTTTCACACATGCGTACGAAGAGAAAACTCTTTCTTATCGCAATCAAGCATGTAATTTTATCAAGTGTTTGCTGCAACTATTTTAAAGAAATAGGAAATATTCTCAGTGAATGGGGTTTGCTTGATCCCTACTTGAAAAACAGGAAAATATATTAAAACATGGCATAAAGCGTGGAAGTAACTTTGTTTGTTTTTGAGGTTTAAGCAACGTGCACTTGCACGTGAACTTTGATGCACTGTATCTATACTGTTTAAAAAGAAAATACGTAATCATAATCCCATTTATATAAGCAAAAAGTCTCTTGTCGAATTTTTATGTCTTTTCTAATAAGTTTATTCCGTTATTCACCCGGAGAGATTTTAATTCTTTTCTTTTCTGAGCATTTTGTGTAGTTTCTTTGATCCGCTGTGTACTTGTCTAAAGAAATGCAGATATGATTCGAAATGTTAATATTTTGAAAATTTTCACAACGTCAGCAAAATGATCAAAATAGACACAAGCTTCAGAAATAGTACGTGCCCTTTTGAGAAAAACAGAAAAGGAAACCGATGTATTCAAAGTTGAATCTATCTAAATTATTCAGTGATACCGTTACTGAGACTTAATCTATAGGACTACCTTCTTCAAACCAGAGAATCATCGATCTTTTTTTTTTTTCGAGGCTTAACAAGTCGTGACAAAGTTGCCGTCTAGCTCTTCTTTCTATCTTAAGTAGGTAGGCGAGGTTTGTTTAAAACGAGAGGAGGGAATGAAAAGAGGATATTAATTAAAAAAGACTGGGAATCCACTTTTGGCAGTGTCAAACAAAAGACTGACATGTAAATTGAGGAGGTGTCACATAGAAAATGAACTCTACACATCACTTTTCGTGGGTTCATTTTTAATGAGTTGTAGGAAATTCTGGGAATGGAAGTGCCATTTGCAAGTGACACATACATTTACGATTTTTTTTTATCTTTTCCATTAACTTTTTCCCCTCTGCTTCTACCACATCTTTTCTATCTCTTCTGCCCTCTTTCACTTCTTTCTTTCTTACCCATTAATTTCCTTTCCCGTTCAGTTATAAACTTTAGCAATTCAGCTCGTGGTTGTAAGAAGCACGATTAACTTCCCCAGTGTAGATGATATTCAAGTTGGCTTCGAAGCAAAACAGACGTGTGGGAGGATACAGATTGCCAAAACGTGAAAATCAGATCAATACAACCAGGTAAATATAACAGGACCTGTTAATTTGATATTTTTTTACTGCGTAGTGGACAAGTGATTCCCCGTGTCACTTTGTGATCAAAGCTAGTCTGAGTTTGATTCGCTGTAGGGTGATATTGGAAGTAGAGACCCGGGATCTACTTCAATTTGTAGGTCTCATTCGCAGGACGGCATATTTTGAGTACAGCGGTTCGTCCATCGTGACTCAGGTTTCTCCGAAGATGGCAACTTCAATTTGAGCCGTGGCTGATTTCCTTTCTACATTATGTTTTCTCCCATATCCGTGACTGGTCTTAGGATATAGAAAGGCAATTAATAAAGCTCAATTGTTTTAAATCCAAACTTCTATCCAGTATTTATTTGGAAGAAACTTCTTGTTTAATTTTTGTTTATAGTTTTTGTGATAAGGAGGAAATATTCTTGGGTCGCCACACTGAAAGAAACTACTTAATTGTTATACGAATACTATAACAGTAGTATAATAATTACATTGCTACAGTACGAGGCTCCAACTTGTAGAAAATCGATACTGAAAATATGGAACCTTATTAATTTTATTGAATCGCTTTAAATAAAGGAAGACTATACTCCATTTTGAATATAGTTATCTTTAGTACCAATTTTTAATTACATTTTCAAATTCAAATGAAAAAGAAATACTGAAATACACTAAAATAAAATACTAAGAATGTGCTCTTCTTGCAGAGAGCACCAGTAAATTTCAGTGATGCAATAAAAAGAGAGAAAGATGATATTAGTTATTAAAGCTTGATAGCAAAATGAAGTATAAGTATTACTTTATACCTGTACGTTTATAATTGTATTTTGTCCCATAAAACTACAAAGACTTCGAGTAACAGCACTACAAAATAAGTCGTATCTTCAGTAATTATATAATGTTACTATTTTAGTATTGTAGGTATGCATCTTGATAGTCACTATCTGAGTAAAATGTGTGAATGAATGAATTGTTATTAACTTCTTAAATGAGCTGGCAAGCTTCTAAGGATGGAAATCTTGCTCTACAGTTATTGATAAAGTAGATCCGAACAACTTCGTTCAATATAGTTCGACTTATGACCACGCATACAGAAAGCGAGTGCGCTAACCTCTCTGTCATCCCGAGGTAAAAACTATGCAATGGCACAATTTTTACAGTAGAACATTGGTTTCCCATTCGGGAGTTGTTGAGCTCATAACCAGCTGCCGACCATCTTGACTGATGTTTTCCAAGATTTCTCCTTAGTCACACAATGTAAACACTGAGATGGTATCTTCAACTTCGGTCCTAGCCGACTACTTCCTGCTTCTTTTCTTTTACCTTGCTCCGCTCTAAGTCATAGATGCCCTAAGGCTATAAATAAATTCAGATTGTCACCATTTTCATGATCATTATCGCAACCACTTGATATTAAAATACTCTTATATTGTAAATACAGTTCTTTACTGATTTGAACTTCTTCCTTCGAAAGACTAACACTTTTCAAGATATGTTTACCTGATTCTTTGCTGACTTTAGCTATAATTGTTGCCCACACACTTTTATTCACGCGTTTCCTTAAACGTTTCGCTTTCTCTTCAACAACACCTTCAATATCCTTAGGAAGAGAGTAATCCAAAAGTCACTCATTGATCTTGAAAATTGCTGTAACAGCAAACATAGAATGAGTGAAAAAGCAGATGTGCATGTGCAATAACCTCAAACATTAGTAACTGAAGTCAAGTGGCCGCTATAACAGATCTAGTAATACAACCGTCACAGAAAAGTGTTCTATGCAAGATGGGTACTTGCAGTCCTTCATACTTTGGATTCTCCTGAGCTCAATTTTCAAAATATGAACAAAAAAGTTGGTCATATTGATATATTGATAAAGGCTGAAAGAACTCAATAATGCGTTTTATTCAAAAAGGGCACTTCGTCGGAAATGTCCTTCTTGCACCCAGTCCCTAAGTTCGGGGATTATTTGTAGCAAAGATGACTGTAGGCGAGTTAGTGTTACTGGTTATAATGTCAGTGTTAAATATTTCAGAACTTACCTACTTCTAATCTGGTTTACAAACACTTGCTCTGTAACAATGCCCCAATATTGGTAGCATCAATATTTCCTTGAAGTACTGTAAAAGTAACCTCTATTTGCTTAGTGTTTAATTCATTTCACACTGTTGGGCATGTCCTAACAGTGACATTGAAACTATTATTCTCCACTAACAAGTTAAGAGTTATCAATAACAGAGTTTATACATGATTGCCATATGCCACCATTCAGATGACTCAAAAAGCTATAAACCACATATTGAAATGGAGACTGGGTTAGAAATCAGCATGTATAATCTATAATATTGTAATGGGATGTGTGTCAATAAAACACACACGACACAACCTAAACAAATAAATGTAAACACAGACATATAGTGTTTACGTAAACGGTAAAGTGTAGCAGAAGACACCGATTCCAAGTGTAGAAACTTGGAGTTACCGAAATCACGCCTACAAGTAGAGCTGGAGAGACCTATAAAAGGTCCACCAGACACAAAGGAACAACATATTGATATATTATTTTTAAACGAAAGTCATTTAAAAGCTCATCATACTTCTAAAATCTCCAATTACCAAATTATTCGAACTGATCGACCGGATAGGAAAGGTGGTACAGCCGTTATCTTTAAAAATCATCTTCCAGCACAGCAAATTGCTCTCCCTCCACTTCAATCAGTTGAATATACTGGAATTCGTCTCTACTCACAAAACCTCCAGATAATACTAATTGCCATATATAAACCTCCTGATATTCCACTAATACCAGATGATATTAGAAATCTCAGCGCCCTTGGTCAACATGTAATTCTCGCAGGAGATATCAACTGTAAACATCAACACTGGAACTCACGGGTACGAAATACTTCTAGTACAATTCTTTATGACGCCCTACCAACGTTAGATGTCTATCCAGTTTCTACCACTGAGCCTACATTCTTTCCTAGAAATGGTGGTCGACCAGACATTCTGGACATAGCCCTTGTTAAGGGAATACAAATAACTGATGGACAGTATGCAATTATTGCCCTGGAATCTGATCACATACCAGTTTGTTTGTGTATTCATCACCTACATTCACTGGACACCCATCGACTGCCATTCATCTACACAACGGATTGGGACAATTATACAGCAATGCTTGTGCGCACCACTGATTATAATCTGCCTTTAAACTCTCCTGATGACATCAATAACGCAGTAGATCTCATCACAGCAAACATCAAATCTGCGTTATTTCTAACGACCAGAGCTACTAGGAAAGTATCTGACCGACTGGAACCAACACCGGAAGATCTGCGTACTTACATACTTATATTAATGAAACGTTGGGCTCGAATAAAATGGCAACTGACCAGACATTCCCGATGCAAAACAATTTGGAATAACCTCAAAAAACGAATACGTAAAAGACTCCAGCGACAAGTATATCAGTACTAGTCTAATTAATTACAAACACTAACTCAGCCAAACCACGAGTTCTGGACACTTACCAAATTCCTTACAAAATTGGATGGAACGAAATCTAACAGACCGCTTCACGGAACTAGAGGCCTAGTCTATAACAATTTAGATTAAGCTGAAGTCTTTGCCGAGCAAAGTAGATATCGGGGTACTTTCACTGAATTTCAAGATGGCGGCCGTGATGACGTCATGAGCTAGGTAGTCGTGTGGTTTGGGAGGTTGTAGTGTTTGGTGACGTCAGGAGCGTTGGTTGTTCCAGATTGTGGGAAAATTTGAAATGATTGCACAATACTTTATTAGAGGAAAGATTAAAAAATGTCAAGAGCGTCGTAGTCCAGTGGTTTCGCAAGTGGTTGGTGTTGATGCCAGCAGGGGTGATTGTCCAAGGCTATGAGTTGAATGTGGGTGGTATGACGCAATCGTTTCTGCAAGAAAACACTGATTTTTTAAGATGATAGCGATTGACCGTCGTAGTCCAGTGGTTTCGCAACTGGTTGCTGTTGACGTCAGCAGGGATGGTTGTTCAAGGCTATGAGTTGAATATGGGTGGTATGACGCAATCGTTTTTGCAAGAAAGTCTTAATGTTAAAATTTATTTTTGTTTGGGGCCCTTAGTACCCCTCCTTACGTCCCTCCATGTGAGATAACATTATTTTTGATGGACCCCCCCCACGTGTACTCCTGGCTACGATCCTGTTTGACTTATGGAAAATAGTAATACAACGCTCCCCCTCTGGGGCCCTTAGTACCCCTGCTTACGTCCCTGGATGTGAGATAACATTATTTTTAATGGAGTGCCCCCACGTGTACTCCTGGCTACGTTCCTGTCTGACTGATGGAAAATAGTAATGCAAGGCCCCCCTCTCAACATTTCATTCGAGCTACGTCCCTGTACGTAATAGCAGATAACACAAATTGTTTGAAGTCTTTGATGAGAGGGATGTTTATTTTAATGGACTCCCCCCTGCGCGCATTCCTGGTTACGATCCTGTCTAACTTATGAAAAATTGCAATGCTACGTCCCTGCCCCCTGCGCGTACTCCTGGCTACGATTCTGCCTAACTTATGAAAAA
>JAGDQP010067477.1:0-11145 GCA_022664845.1 Lepisma saccharinum
ATGATGATTGAGGGGTGGGGCAAGCGCAAAAACACAAGTGACCACCTTGGCCGCCATGATGAAGCTCGCCATTATTGAATATCACTTTATTTTTTTTAAATAGGAAGGTAAGCATGCAACACATGTTTTGTTATCAGTTTTTTTCTCATGAATTCAATGCCGCTGTCCGTTTTGTCCTGTCACGAACCGTTGACTAATTAAAGCATGTTTTCTCTCTCTGTATACCCTTACAATGCATGCTCGAAACGCCTCTTCCATTCCTCATACACAGCCAGCAACGTCTCTGAACGCACGGCAGCACATGCACCCTCAGTCCGCTGCACCAGATGCTGTAAATTCCGGATCTTGACGGAGTACACCACGGACTTAAGGTGGCCCCACAGATAGAAGTCGAGAGATCCGGAGATAGTGGTGGCCTCTCCACCTCCCAGGGAACTGCTGATCCAGGTATTTCCGCATGCCACGTACGTAATAGGGAGGGGCTCCATCCTGCTGGAAAAACGTTCGGTATGAATCGTCCTCCAACACTGACGGCAGGATATTTTCATCTGGCAATCGTAGGTATTGGTCAACGTTCAGTGTGCCGTAGATGAAGAATTGCCACCACGCTCTTCGGATCTCTCGACTTCTACATGTGGGGCCACTTTAAGTCCATGGTGAACTCCATCAAGATTCGGAATTTACAGCATCTGGTGCAGCGGAATGAGGATGCATGTGTTGCCGTGCGTTCAGAGACGTTGCTGGCTGTGCCTGAGGAGTGGAAGAGGTATGTGGCACAGAGTGATCATTTCGAGCATGTGTTGTAAGGGTATACAGAGAGAGAAAGCAGGCCATAATTAGTCAACGGTTCGTGACAGGACAAAACGGACAGCGGCACTGAATTTATGAGAAGAAAAACTGATAATAAAACATGTGTCGCATGCTTACCTTCCAATTTTAAAAAAAATGCTAGTCAATATGACGGCCAAGGTGGTCACTTGTGTTTCTGTGCTTGCCCCACCCCCAAGCATCGTGGATCTCCAGCTCAAAAGCCTTTTCTGTGACAGGACTGTCACCTGACTTTTGGCCCACCCTGTATTAACGAAAACATTTTTTCATCACTTCTTGTTTCTCCATCAGTTTTTGACATAGTGCAAGTACATGTTACCAGTTATCTGTACAACAATTTTTGTCGCAAAGTTGAAACCAGTGGTGAAATACCAGGCAATAGACCTCATAGTCATCGATGCCAGAGCTACCTAGCAGTTGAATTCAAAATCACGTGCTCCTGTACAAAAACACATTAGTTTTAGCGCAGAATGAAATGGGAAAACGTGCTAAGTCTATCTATTATGAGGTCTTATGACCACACTGAATTCATAATTCTTCAAAGAGCGAGATCTGTACGCGTACCTGACCTGCTACTCTGCGGTGTATACATGTCACTCCAAACGATAGCTCATTTCATTCTGAATACCGTAAAACAAAACTGTAGTCTCTAGTACGAATACAAAGAAAGTTACCCTGTCTTTCCTATTTTCATATGGAGTCGCGCGCACGCTTCGGGCTATTTTTGCCATAATTTTAAACATCCGTAACTCTTTAACCCCACCACCAATTTCAGTACAATTTACATTTTTGCCCTCAGCGTCAGAAATTCTATAACAATACCATGTTTCATCAAAATCTGAGTTGGTGTGGTGACATTTTCACTTTATTGTGAATGATATGATGTGGAATGGCCCTAATATAACAAGTAGATATTTGCCCACTGCAAATTCATTTATCATTCATTCACTGTAATTGACAGTAATTACTGTGCGCAACGTCACATCGTCATATTTTCACCTAATCGAGTGTAATTTGTTTGTTCCATGTATCAAAATGACTGCAGACTTTCCAAATTTAGAAGATATTCCTATTTTTTTATTTACTGATGCACGTAGAATTTGAACTGAACTTTATTTATGGCTTTTAGGCATCTAAGGTTTAGGTCGAAATAGGGGAGGGGATAGGAAGCAGGAAGGTGAAGGCCAGGGACTAAGTTGAGTGTATCATCCCTGCATTTGCCTGATATGACCGCGGAATAAAGCTTGAAAAGAAAAACTGTCAGGAATAGTCAGCCGCTGGGATTGAACCCATGACCTCCCGAATGCTAAGCCATTGACTGAGCCACGGCCGCTTTGTTATTGATGTATGTGTTCATGTAATTGATCCTAATTCAAATTCCCTTAAAATCATTTCAAAATACATTATCTGCATATTGTCTAACGCAAGCACCTTCTTTATATTTTCTAAATACCAGCTTTCCGCGTAATAGATGGTGACACTATGCTTTGACACTTCGCCATTAGTACTGTTGTACGAAGAAATGGAACGCATTTGTAGTTTAAAAAAATAACAAACAGAAAAAGTGGCAAAGACTAATGGGTCTCTAGTAAAACTTTACTCTCAGTTTTTACTAGAAATCTGGAAAATTTACAGGAGAAAGGGGGTAGAGGAAATGCTGTTTTGGGAGTTCTTATGTGATCTTTAGGTGCGTAAGGTTGGGAGTGATGTTATATTTAAAACGAGAAATTATATGTAGAAGTTGGTACTATTTGCAAGACGCTCGTGCATGATTTCCTCCTGGAAGTAGTAGAACTGTACAAGCCGAAGTACTGGAGATAAGTGAAAGTTAATGTAACCTAACCTAACCTTTTTAGTGCTTTTTCTAACAATTTTTAATATGGTAAGTGCTTCTTTGTAGGTTTGAAACTGGAGGGGCAGTTCAAGGCGAGGTAACGATAACACAACCTTAAGTAATGTACAAGGGCCCAGATTTAATTTTAATATAAGACATTCATGAGGCAATAACGTACACTAATCATCACTGATACTAGTGGTAATCGGGATCCACCAGGGTATTTCTTTAGATCACGTCATCTGTGATTTTTCCGAACGAAACGCGTCACAGGTTTATGAATCGAAAAAACAGCAATATTACGTCATAGTGACATGTTTATTTCCCTATCACCATTGCGGTTTTCCTACAAAAATCACGGACACTATGTCGAGTGTGCGGTAGCGAACAAAGATGGGTTTGATTTTTTTTTATTGTATGCGATACTCGCCTTTAACAGACGCCATATGCGACTGCTCCATTTATGGTATATTGAACGCCCGACGTATACTAAAAATAAGGCCTGGTCGAGTTACAGTACTCCTTCCAAAAATATACTCTTGCACTACACTCAATACATTAACCAAGGCAAAATGAAACGTCTGAACATATTTTTTTAATTTGTTTCCATATGATACGCGGAGTTGGCATAACGGAGCGTAAAGTTAATATGATACACCTTGATCATATTAAAGTTAATATGACAATAAATACACCTGTTTTTTTTACACGAGTGGAAACTGATTTTGTAGGCATTTCTCGCCAAAAACATTTTCATCATGAAATTTGCACATTGGCATAGTTTACACGGATTAAAAGTATTAAATAGGCCTACTTGCTGGAAATCTCACCGAAACCCGTACACCAACCTTTCTTTTACATAGCCTTGCACTACAATACATATCAGGAGTCTACAGGTAAAGTCACTGTGGGTGGTATAATCTATCCTTTTCTCCCCTTTTATTCTACCTCAACTTCCGTATTGTTTTCCCCAAAGAAAGCATTAATTACTTTCAAACGCTCGAATATAGAGACAAATATAAATGACAATTCGAAAATACCACTCTGCCTCATTGCATCTTCCCAATCCTCTAACCAACGCAATTTGTTGAACTTTTTTTCTATCACCTACGCAATTTCTTGAACTAATTTTATCTCAAATATCGAACTCAAATTTCAATTTGCCTCCATCAATCAAATAAAAATTCTCCTTATCACTTACATTACGTTTAACGCTTATTTTCGCACCATTATAAGCACAATTACCGAGTCACGTACTCGATGTTCAATTACAAAAACAAAGATTTTCATGGCAGATGCTCTCATGACGCATCAATATTTCCTTAAATATTTCAATATTTACAGCAAAATACGGAACGAAACTAATTTCTTACTTACCACGCTCGTTTGGCTCAAAGCCATTTGCGTATTTTCAAACTTAACGCCCTAATTCTATTAACTGGCAGCCATGGACTGGGGGGGCTTCAAAGAAGCCAGCTTCGTTGCTCACCGCGTCTCTTTTATACTCCCTTCACAGAGCCATTCCACTGTAGAGGGTGCTGGGAAACATCCACGTTACGAGAAAATAGTCCCTTACATTTTCTTTTAGACGTTATGATAATTGTACTTAATGATTACATGGCTTGTATAATACGAAAAATACGTGAACCTGAAATAAGCCACAGCTTTATTTAATTAGAAAATCTTATCTAATTTAAATAAAGTTGAGATAGACCAAGATGTCCAAGATGGAGATCTTCATGCCTATGTAAAATTTGCGGATAAAAGTTCAAGACATTTTCGTGCAACTCTTATCAAGAATAGGTTCAAAATTTCAGAAATTGAGAAACAAAAAAGTGCTCCAAAACATACTTATAAAAATGATTGGATGTTTGACAAAACAGTACTATCGCTTTATGTCATTTAAAGCCATTTGCTGTAACATCTGAAATGACTAACAAATTTATCATAGCGTTCAGATACAGTAAAAAAAAAAATTTGCTAAACTTTCAGCATTGAATTATATTGGTAATTTCTAAAATTCTTAAATTTTTTGCTTCTTCCCCGAAGGCTTCTTCTTCCAAGTGGGTTTTCCCGCGCTTTTTGTTCTACGTCAATTATTCAAGTTTCAGTAGAGGAAAACAGAAATTAACTTTCACAGACCATAGTTCGTTTCGTCCTTCAATAATGAGTACAGTTAGTTTTAACAAAATAATAATAGTAAAAACAGAACAGAACAGCAGAAACTTGTGGGACAGAATAATGTCGCGATACTGCCTGCACACAATCCTGAGTTTACTCTTAATATTTTGTTAAAACTAATTTGTGCTCATTACTGAAGGACGAAACGAACTTTGGTCTGTGAAAGTTAATTTCTGTTTTCCTCTACTGAAACTTGAATAAGTGACGTAAAAGAAAAAGCGCGGGAAACCCCACTTTGGATTTAGCCTTAGGGGGAAGATGCCAAAATATTAAGAACTGTAGAAATTACCAATATAATTCAATGTTGAAAGTTTACCAACATTATTATTATTATTATTATTATTACTGTATCTGAACCATCGACCTCCACTAATATCGTTTTAATGGAGGTCGATGATCTGAACTTTACGCTATGATAAATTTGTTAGTCAAAAACTTAGGCAATAATAAGAGAATACGATGCCAAGAAGATGCCTCAAGCGTTTATTCCAATAATTCTGACCTAAATTCTTCAAAAGATATGGAAGCAAATTCTGATGATGCACAAATATTACTACATTTCTCCAATAATCAACAATGGTCCAATTTGTCTTCTAATCATTCTGATTCTATGCTTCAACAAATTCCTCTGTTCTCTGGATTCATTAAAACCAACAGATCACATGTTTTCACTCCAAGATTTCGCTGAGTCCTTAAATAGAACAATGAATACAATTTGTAACAAACCTAGTTTCGACAATAATGGAGAAATTCTTGCTATTTGTCAGAATATGAAACAATCCCTGGAACAGAAAATTGAAGTGCAAGGTTCGATTTAAATTTCACGAAGTTAAGCTTACTGCTTCAATCTGTGATAACATTCTATTCATCGTTTCCAATGTATCAGTGTGCGTGCTCTGCATCTTTTTACGTGATGGACTCCTTTAACTTCAATTTATATCCTGTTTGTTTCTAATGAGCTTCCATAAGCCCTGATAAGCAATTCTGCTCTGTTTTCTAAAGTCCTCGTTAAGCTCATTCTGGGTAGCCAACGAAACAAAATGTAAACAAACAAACAAACAACACTGTATGTAGATAAATGGGTGAACGACAATGGATATGGCTATTTATTAATTACATCAAATTATCAAAACCAACGTCAAATATTGCTACAATTATTATCAAATGGTGAAGAGATTCAAGCAAAACGTTATTAAGCCTTCGTTGATACTCAGTATCTCACTCAACGTGATGGTGAATTATTATGAGTTAATACAGGTGATTCTGTGCTGTGAGATTAGGTATTATTAGTTTGGTTTAATAACATGATTGGAAAAATTTCGAAGTTGAATGATTCTACGACGTTGTGTATTCTAATTTCTCTATGGAACTAAAAACAAACTTTTTTAAAGAGAATGTTAACACTTTTTTTTAACAAATCTGGTTAATTACTGTAACTACGGAAATTAAACCAGCACATTAATGTGCTATACTATTTTCTTTACAAATCTTGAAATCTAATCATGTTGTAACTTAACCTATGTCATTCATTTCAATTTAAGAAGGTTATATTGGACATTCCTGACAGAAGATACGATTTCAAACGAGATTAATTGGATACTAATGGGTTATAGATTCGAGATAATGACAGATGAGAAGATATGGACAAACACCAGGATGTCTAGAAAAAAGGTAACCTCTTTATTATATGGACATTTCTTGTGATATCGACATGAAAAAATGCACCTCATTGTCTTTGCTAGATATTATAGTGTCTCATTTCAGTATTGACAGAAATTGCCATACGTCATACTTAGCTAGTTGTAGCTACTTATATATAATGACAAATAAGAATGCCAAGAAGCAGCTTCCTTTCAGTTGCCAATTTAGCGTATTAGTAAAGTATCAGAAAGCTAATCTGAAGGACCCGGGATCGAATCCTGGTCTAGTTTTGTTTATATTTTTTTCTTTACGAAAAATAACTTTTCTCTAACATATATATAACTTCACTTGCTCAGACACGTTCGCTCCTTCCAACCTCCCTTTTTCCACAATCCAGGCGGGAAACATCGCCAATCGAAAAGAAGCGGAAAAAAGAAGAAAATATAATCATCTTACACAGAAGTACCATTTCATACCCATTGCTATCGAATCCAGTGGTTCATGGGGGAAAGAAGGCCTAAACTTCATAAAAGAAATAGGTAAGCGTATCACACAATCATCTGGTGATGATAGAGCAAGCACCTTTCTTATCCAAAGAATAAGCATGGCAATTCAAAGAGGTAATGTAGCTTCAATCCAGGGAGCCATACCCAAAGGCAAGGAATTAGATGAGATATTCCTACTGTAATTTTGATTTATTTGACGGAACGTTTGTCACTTTCCATAATTATAAGCAGATAACCGCTATCATGAAGCCTACCGTTGTAGCGGATGAAATGTTTCCTGAAGGAGTTGAACCATACATGGGGATGGAAGAGGTAGGAAGGAGGTTCTGATGGAATGTTAATGTGTTTGGCGGCAAATGAGAAAGCAGTTCATACAGACCTTTCCAATGATTTCGAAGACACATTTGATGATCACGGTCTTGCAGTGATTGTGATGGTGGCCTTCCGAATCATCAAGCTTAAAGCATTAAATAATCATTATTATTGTTATATTTATTAACTAATGTATATATATGCATTAGGAAATTTAATAAAATTAGTGACCAAGGAAACTTGGAAGTTAGGTAAGGTCAGTTACGGTGCTTTTTTTTTATTCCACAAACGGTTAAATCGTGTTTTTCTCCACAAGTGTGACGTCATCACAATTTCTGTCAATACTGAAATGAGACATTCGTCTAGATATGGGAGTACTTCCAGTTTAAAATGAGAAGCGGGTGAATGTGGTGATATGAAACTACTTCATTATAGACGTTTTACTCTATATATCTTGACCTACGTTGCATTTCAGAGTAACAGATAAATAAATATGATTTTGATTTTGTATCAGTTCAAAAACTGTTACAAAATATAAATAATGGATAGTTTAAGTTGTAATTTACATGTCGAGGATAGGAAGGAACGATTGAGAGTTTTTTCTGTTCTGTTGATTCTTCTACGAAGCCATTCTGTAGTCTCTTTGTACAAAACTTATGTAGTAAATATGTAGCATGTCCTATTTCTTGTTTTTGACTTATAAACTATTTGTTCATACTCAAAGAACAAAATATATATAACTTTAATTTCTAAAATATGTTCTTTATACTGTTGCTGTTCCTTCTCTCTCTCTGTCTCTCTCTCTTTTTTAAATATATATCTTTCCCTGTTAAATTTTCCATCATATTATTACAATTCTTGAATATATCTTTTTGTGATGTTAGATTCGGGTTTTCTTTCAAAATTTCAATGAATAGGGACACTACTAATTAACTGTATTACTAATTCTTCATTAGCTTCCTGCTTGTCACTTGTCGCTGAAGTAGGACAGTTAAGTTTAGTTTCTGAATATTTATTACTTGTATTACTCTGCTTTGTTTATCGTTTATAATCTTGTTTAATGTTAGTTTTAACAGGTATATGAAAGTCTGAATCGCTAGAGGGATCTTCACTGTCGAGTTGTATATCTTGCATTTGCTGCAAATGTTTCATAAATTCATAATGATCACTTCCTACCCTTTCTTTTTACGTTCAGGCTACTGAGATGTTTTGTTTTTGTTTTTTTTTAACTAGCGTATTTCCTTGCACTTTATTTCCAGTATCACTTTTGCTATTTGTAATTGAAGAATTCTTTACGTTAGTTTAAGGCTTGTTAGTACTAGTGTTTAGATTTACATTGAGAAAACGTACCGAAAATTTACTAATTACGTTACTGTTGACTGAGTGTGTTCTGGGCACTGTTCATTACCGGCAATATGCTGTTCGAAATTACAATGTTTACACTTCGTTGTATTTACGCATTGTCCTTGTTGAAATTTTGCCCCACACTTTTCGCATATTGGCACTCCTGTAGCCTCTACAAAGAAAGCATTGCTTTACTTTTCTGATTTTTGGTTTACCTGATACCTATATAAACTGGACGATTTTGAGTTTCAATAGTATATTCAATAAGCTTCGTATCCACTAAGTACTATTCATTTTTTGCACCTTTTTCTTTAATCGTTGTGTACTTGTAATTGGAAATTCACATTCTGTATTTCCCGCAATTTCTTCAATAGTAACACCAATTGGTATTCCGTAAATTACTCCATATCTGTAGCATTTTTGAGATAGAAGCAATAATCTTAAGTTGTTTATGTGTTTCAGAATCTCTTATAAACAGATTTGCCATATCTCCGTTTTTGAAATAGATTTTAAATGCCTCTTTTCCTAAAATCTCAATTCTTGAAAAGCTTATATTGTGTTTGATAAGTTCCTGGCTAGTTCTAATGTAATCAAAGAATGTTTTTTTCAATAATTCAATGATTAAACAATCCCATGAAATAAAAGAGCCTGTTGACTCTCGATTTATGAAGTGTACTATGGTAACTAAATGGTTATTACTAGGTGACTTGTGTACAGACTTTTAGAGTTTAAGACAGAAGATGGCGGACAGTAACCATAACTACGAATCAATAACTATCTATAAAATATTATAATTATAGACAATTTACTGTAGGACTGTTATAGTGTGTCAAACCCAGTTATTAAATTTCAATTGTTAAACGATGTCGCAATGGGTATGATCATAATAGAATCACGCCCGCGACTAATAATTATAAAAGACACAAAGACAGATTTCGTTTTACCATCGTCTTCTGTAGATAACCAGGATACTAGCGTCTAAGGAAAGACTAGTTTCCGAAGCTCCACCCACAGTCGCGCACGCGCAGGACTCCTTGAAAAGAGCAGAGCTCATTTCTAACTCCTTCAAACCGCCGAAAAGCATCAACCTCGCAACTGGCAGCTTGGCCTGCTGGTCTACGTGTTGGAAAGCTGATCGAGAGGTCCTGAGATCAAACCCTGGCGCAGAGACCTGTAAGGGCCGCGCTTAGCTCGAGGCCCGAAGCGGGCAGGGCTGGGCGGGCCAGTTCCGCTATTTCTTTGAGCCAAGCCGGGCTTGGGCGGGCCGACATTGCTTTCTCTACAGGTCGGGCCGGGCTTGGACCGATTAATTGCATTTCTTTAAAGCAGTTCAATAATTATTGACTTATTAATTATTATAATTAATAAAGCCAAACGTTCAAGTCTGTGGTATGCACGCCTCGTGGAGTGAAAGCTATTACAAACAATGCAATATTTACAGTTGGTGTTGCTTAGCGGCTCCACTTCCGCTATAGAGGATTAGTTGTTGACCGGGGCGTTGGCCCCAGTCGGCAGTCACACGAGTGACTGCATTCCCTTCCCTCAATAAATAACAAAAGACGTATTGAAGCTACCTCTGATGGTCCATGTCAATACCAGAATATGGTCAATCCAACCACTGGATCCCAGGGGGTGAACAGTCAGAGTTGTCGTATTGATATAAAAATAAAAGGAAACCGCACTCTTTATTCTTCTCTCCACTTCAGCGACCAGCAGGAAGAAATGGTGGATGATGTCAGGGTTGCAGTCTAATACGGTGTTAAATACCGTGCAAATGTAGGTCTTGCGGGTGGGGCCAAATTTCTGATAATTTGTTTTGTAAATAAAAGTTATACTTTGACTAGCTACTTCTTTGCTGGATTTAACAAACCTGCGACTACAAGTAATCCTACTGTTGAAAGCGAAAGGATTATTTTGATCCTTTGTGTTAGAAATAAATTGAAACGGCAATCCTGTAGAATGAAATTAAAATGACTAGCAAATCTAAGCGCATCACATTGTTCACACACTCACATAGGCTTGAATGCATTATATTATTATTATACCAGATACAAATATATTAGGGCTCGAGCCAAAACTTAAAAAAAAAAATTATCTGGATTGGGCGGGCTTGGGCCAAGAATTTTTTTAAATCATCGGCCCGGCCCGGCTCGGGCCAAGAATTTTAAAAACTCATCGGGCCGGGCTCGGGCAAAAAACTTCTAAAGCTTTCCGGGTCCGGGCTGGACCGGGCTTAGATACATTCGGGCTGGATTCGGCCTGTGCAGGTCTCTTCCCTGGCGTCGTTACTTTAACTTTTTTTTTTCAAGAATATTAACTTTTATTTATGCATATACGCATTAGGAAATTTAATGAAAGTAGTGACCAAGGGCACTTGGAGGTTAGATAAGGTCAGGTTCGGTTGTTTTTATTGCATACGCGACTTGCACAGAGACAGTGTTTCCTTGCGCGCTCGCCCTAGCATGCTCTCGTTTACAATAATGTAAATGAATAAACCCC
>JAGDQP010067478.1:0-11145 GCA_022664845.1 Lepisma saccharinum
AGAGTTCTTAAGTTTTCTCAACAGATAGTGATTCTTTGCTAAAATGGCAATTAATGATTCTATGTGGGCGTTCGAAGACATATGATGATCCAAATGTAATCTCAAAAGCTTAACTGACTTACATGTAGGAATTCCTTTCTTTAAGGAATTGAAATTGATAGTTTTTTTCTGATTTATTATGAGTTCATTTTTTAAAAAACATTTCTCAGACTTTAGGATTTCAAGATCCACTAACTTGTTTAAAGAATGAAGAACAATATCGTTAATTAAAATAGTAGTATCGTCAGCATACATAACAGGAGGTTCTCCCAGATATAGAGGGAAATCGTAAATAAGAAGAATAAACAAAAAAGAACCGAGAACGGATCCTTGAAGGACCCCTATATTTATCGTAATGGGTTAGAGATGATACCATTTATTTTACCCTTCTCTTCCTTTCTGACAAGTACGTCCTAAAAAAGTTTAAATCTCTATCCGAGATGCCATATAGTCTAAGTTTATCCAGCAACATGGAATCAGAAAGGGAATCGAACGCCTTAGTCAGGTCCAATAATACAGCAGAAGTATATTTATGCCTCTCCATGTTGGAGAGTTTTTCGTTCGTTAGAAATTTTAAGGCATCTTAAGTCTCACAACCCGGTCTAAAACCAAATTGAGAACCATGAAGTATTAAAAAAAAATGGACATAACTGATATAAAAATTGATATTCGAACATCTTGGAAAAAACCGGAACAAGGGCTATGGGGCAATAATTATTAGGATCTTCTCGGCTGCCTTTCTTCTGGATAGGTATTATAATAGAATCCTTAAGAACAGACAGAAAATAGCCTGAGAATAAAATCAAATTATATAGATCAGTTAAAGACATAACCACAAGATCAAGAATCTGATTAATGATCAACGAAGAGATACCAAAACATTTTCCGAATGAGAATTTTTCAGTCTCTTTACAGCTAAAATCACATTGTCTGGAATAAATGAAACAAAACTAATTTTGAAACTTATGTTAGGATTATTTAGAAGATGCCTAAGATCTCTAATTTCAGAAACGTGATTTGGACTCCGTACAGCAGACGGAATACTATTGACAAAATTTGTTAAAAGTATTTGGTTCAGTCATTGAAGCCTGTGATCTTTGAGAAGGAATATATGCCTTATAAGGGACCAAGCTATAGTATTTTTATTTCTTGCTGTTTTAATTTTAAAATCATTATATTTAATTTTTACTTTTATGATTACATTTCTTAATAATCTTTTTAAGTAATCGTACTTAGATAAGGCACCTGAGACATTGTATTTAGCCTGAATTATCCAAAAGAACAATTTACTTCGCGAGCGTGACAAGTTGCCATCAAACCATAGACATTGCTTGTCATTAGGTATATTTTTGTTTTTCCTCGGGATGAGCTTTATAGGACAAAATTCCTGTAACCCATACTGTATAAAACTAATGAACTGAGACCATACATTATCAATATTATGGAAATTATCTAGAATATTAATACTACTAGATAAGTAATTTCGTATGTTAAAATATTACCCATGCGAGTATTACGAATCTTTAGTGAACCTAATTTATCATTACGACCATGTGAGTACCCACTACCTCCAGTCTTTACAGTCAGATTAGGGTTTAAAACATACACAATCCAAAGACCCAAATGATCATATATATAAGAATAGTAAGTGCCACAAGAAAGCCTCGAGAAATCTTATAAAGAAATGAGGTTGTCTAATCAGGCTTCCATCCTAGTTGTTAAATCATTCCTGTAGGACCAGTTAAATGATTCGAGAGAATTGCAAACTCTTCCATCTCTATGGGGATTTATCTTTAAACTGTCTATATTTATATCAACCATAATTAAAAATTAAAAATAAGAGTAAGTGTATTTCCTATCAAAAGGAGCCTCACACTTATCCGTAATAATATCAATACTTTTATTAGGAACACAATAAAATGAATATATTGAAAGCTTGAAATCGGGGAATATAACTCCAGCTACTTCGAATACCCTAGATCCACAAATTTTAGATATATATTACTTCCTAATTCAAGGTTAAATCCGACCTTAAGAAAATGGGAACATCACCATAACTTAATTCAAGTCTACAATAATAACTAATTAAGTTGTAATTCAAAGGGGTATAAAAATCCAGTTCCACTTCACATAACCAAAGCACAGAGCATGAACAGGCATATCCTGTAACAGAATTTCAAATAAGACTGATTGTTTACGTAAAGAGTGAACATTCAAATGTATTACAGCCATAGAGCTTAAATATTCGTCACCTTTCAAAGATGTATGAGGTTAATTGAGTTGTATTAAAGTCCATACTGGAAGAATGGTGTTCCGACAAACAATATATCTGTATCTTCAATAAACTATTTGCAGATACATTTATTAGTTTTCCTGATTTGGCCAAGGTAGAGCTATCTTTTGGTGTTCTCTAATATCAGATAGCTTACTGACTTCATTTAATTTATCAATTATACCCATACTAACTATTCTTTTACCAAGATCATTAGAGTGGAGACAATGACGTGTATGAAGACGTCTACCTAGTACAGCTAGATCAACACCACCAGCCTTCTCGAATATTGTTTTTTAAAGTTAATTACTAATGTGAGAATTAACTTTCCTCGCCTCCTTATTTATAATCGACCAGGCAGAAAGGTCATACCTTAACGGAAGATTGCAAACAATATTTGTAGACTGCTAGTTCCTTACCAAAAACGATTTTAGAGATCTTAAAAAGATGGAGAATATCATACTTAAAACGAAGTTAAACTCATTACAACTTATATCGTTTGATCCTACTATAATTAAGTTTACATCAGAAGAGGAACTGGTGAAATATAGTATTTGAAAAGCCGTAGCACCAGTTCTGTGTCGTACCGGAAGTATTTCCAAGTGGGACCTTCCCAGCCCTGCACCTCTGAAGCCAGTTCGGAAAACAAATCTTGCATCGTTGACATGCAAATGGCCGCCAAAAAAACATAATTGCAGTATCAAAAAATAAATATCATTTATCACTGCTGTATCAATTATAACTCATTTTCAATAATTAACATCAGATTAACAATCTTCGCTCCCACCATCGTGGGGAATATTTTTGGAAAGCTTTGAGCTCTATAATATAACAATAAATGAATTAAAGGCACTTCACTACGCCAGCTGGGTACACTTCGGTCGATTGCTTACATTTCAGGTTAATATTAATAACTTCTCTACTAGTTCGCCAAATCACAACATTTTAGGCTCAAAATGTGCACTAACACTTCGTGAAACTGCTTACCAAAAAGTACATCAGTCGAAATTAATAACAATCTGAGAGCTAGAGTTGAGCTCTTCCAATCTACATAACGGAAACTATATTGACTATATTTACATCTTTGCAATGTATTTGTGTTCTAATATTCAAAACTATCAAAGTTCAAAAATTATTTATCTCGCTTGAGTTATGCCCCAACTTATTGAAATAAGGAGTCTTAAATAAGTTCGAATCTATCAGAAACGCACGCTATTTTGCTAAAAGAAACACAGTTACAAGAAATAAATTTCCATACACAAGAATTCTACTATAATAATGTTAGTTTGCTTTCTTCTACTTTGTAGAGAATTTGATGGAATTATATGATCCTGTTTAGTTGTTTACAAATTCAACCAATCGTATCTCTGAGATTATCAATTTGTTCGTAACAATGGCCTAATATGAAAATCGTATTGTTATTTAATGCAATCATATTACACAAGTTATACAATCAAATATAGATAATCTATGTTTAAATAGGAGTTTCATGTGATATCGATCGAGGATTTTTTCTCTAATCTTGTAACCTACGCGAAAATAATTTAACAATGTAAGAATGCTTAAGTGTTACAAAATTTATGTTCTAAGCGGACTTTAAAACTCATACTGGAAATTCCCTAGAATTCATTGATTTATTTCGTATCCTCGTTCTATGAATGTGATAGTGTTTGTTAAGAAAATCTAATTATACAATTTTGTTTAGTTTCAAAGAAAGACAAATAATCGTCTTTGACGGTTAACTCACTCATTGACGAAAACAATAGTTTATGACGAGAACGTTCTTATATCTCAACTCAATTATAATCCACAAGTTCCAAATTGAAGCTCAATCTCTATCTATCTTGTTTTAGTACCAACCATTTCATGCGATAACATTGAATAATACCACGAAAGAAAATTGAAGAAATGTATGTATCTCTAAATAACTGAATGCACTTTCAAATCTTCCGTTACACTATTACATTTATACAGTTGTATTACCATTGGAAAATCTTTGTTCGACTCGACAAGCATTCGCAGTGGAGTTTTTGATCTATATAAATATTCATATCCTTGCTGTGTATTTCTGTGTTCTAATATTCAAAACTATCAATGTTCAAATTGCATTTATCTCACTTGAGTTATCCCCAAGTTATTTAATTAAGGATTTTAAATGAGTTGGAATTCATCAGAAACGTGCCCTATTTTGTTAAAATAAACAAAGTTACATGAAATAAATTATCATACACAGGAATTCAACTACAATAACGTTAGATTGTATTATTCTACTTACTTTGTAGATAATTTCATGGATTTATATAATCATGCATAGTTGTATACAATATGAAACAATTGTAGGTTTGAAATTATCAACTTGTTCATTTTTTTCATTATTAAACAACGATGAAAAACACATTGTTGTTTAATGCAATCATGTTACACAATTTATACAATCAAGTACTGAAAATCTCTGTTTAAATACGCGTTCCATATGACATCGAATCGTGGAATTCTTGTCAAATCTTGTAATCTACATGGAGTATCTGTACGTTTACAATAATTAAACAACGTAAGAATGCTTAAGTGCAACAAAATGTATCTTCTAAACGGGCATTCTCTTTAATACTGACATTACAATACTTCTAGAATTCGTTGATATATTTCGTAGCCACATTGTGTGAATTTGATAGTTTTTGTTAAGCAAATCCAGTTACACTATTCATTTTAGTTTCAAGCAAAGTCAAATAATCGTCTTTGGCGGTAAACACATTTACAAAAACGATTATTTACAATGGGAACCTTGTATATTAACGCCACTACATTACACAAATGCTAAAATTGAAACTCAATCTGCATCTAGCTTGTTTTACTACCGACCTTTACATACTATAGCATTGAAGAATATCACGTAACAAAATTGGGCATACTGAATAAATGTACATATTTCTAGATAAAAGAATACACTTTTAACTCCGTTCCATTATTACTTTTATAGTTCTATTACCATTGGAACAATCCTTGTTCGTCTCGACAAGCATTCGTAACAGAGTGTTTAATCTATATAATGAATCATATTCTTGCTATTTATTTACGTTCTAATACACAATAGATTGCGAAATTATCAATGTTAAAATAGTATTTATCTCGCTTGAGTTATGCGCTAACTTATTGAAATAAGAAGTCTTAAATGAGTTCGAATTTATCAGAAACGCTCTCAATTTTGCTCAAAGAAACACAGTTATAAAAATAAAATTCCATGCACTACAATTTTACAATACTAATGTTAATTTTCTTTTTTCTACTTCTACTTATATTGTAGAGAATTTGATGGATTTACATAATCCTGTTTAGTTGTATACAAATTCAAGTAATTGTTGCTCGATGGTTATCAATTTGTTCGTAGCAATGGCCTACAATGAAAAACGTATTGTTGCTTAATTCAATCATATTACACAAGTTATACGATCATGTATTGAGACTCTCTTTCAATAGGAGTTCCATGTGACATCGAATTACTGAAGTCTTGTCGAATTCTGTAACATGTAACGTACGTAAACTTGTCTAATTAGATATGCAACATTTAACGTACACGGAATGTCAATGAATATACTCTAGGAATACTCGTAATACTCTAAAACGCTTTACTTTTACAGAATTGTTCTCAACGTTTTATCTCTGTAGTAGTAATATTGCTAATTGTATATTGTTCACTGATATAATTTTATTTCTACCTTGGCCAAGTCAGGAAAACTAATAAATGTATCTGTAAATAGTTTTTGGCACATATACCTTGTTTGGTGGAACACCATTCTCCTAGTATGGATTTTCTTATGACTCAATTAACCTCCTAAAGAGGTTAAGTTTACCTTTGAAAGATACCGAATATTTAAATTCTATGACTGTAATACATTTGAATATTCAATCTTTACGTAAAAAAATCAGTCTTATTTGAAATTCAGTTACAGGGTATGCCTGTTCATGCTCTGTGCTTAAATGAGTTTTGGTTATGTGAAGTGGAACTGGATTTTTATACATTTTGAATTACAACTTAATTAATTATTATTGTAGACTTGAATTAAATTATGGTGGTGTTCGTATTTTCCTAAGGTCGGATTTAACCTTGAATTATGAAGTAAAGATATCTAAAATTTGTGGATCTAGGGTATTCGAAGTAGCTTTACTTTATTTTCCCCGATTTAAAGCTTTCAAAATCTTTACTTTATTGTGTTCCTAATATAACTATTGATATTATTACTGATAAGTGTGAGGCTCTTTTTGATAGGAAACACACTTACCCTTATTTTAATTTTTAATTATGGGTGGTTTAAATATAGACATTTTATAAATCCCCATAGAGTTGGAAGAGTTTGCAATGCTCTTGAATCATTTAACTGGTCCTACAGGAAGGTTTTACCAACTAAATGGAAACCTGCTTAGATAACCTCACTTCTTTAGTAGATTTCTCAAGGCTTTCTTGTGGCACTTACTGTTCTTCTATATCTGAACATTTGGGTCTTTGGATTGTGAATGTTTTAAACCCTAATCTGACTGTTAAGTTTGGAAGTAATGGGAATTCCAACGGCCGTAATAACAAATTAGGTTCTCTAAAGATTCGTAATAGTCGCATGGGTAATATTTTAACTTACGAAATTATTTATCTAGTAGTATTAATATTCTAGATAATTTCCACAATATTGATAATGCATGGTCTCAGTTCATTAGTTTTATACAGTATGGGCTACAGGAATTTTGTCCTATAAAGCTCATCCCGAGGAAAAACAAAAACATACCTAATGACAAGTAAATTGTTGTTTTGGATAATTTAGGCTAAATTCAATGTCTCAGGTGCCATATCGAAGTACGATTCCTTAAAAAGAGTATTTAGAAATGTAATCATAAAAGTAAAAATTAAATATAATGATTTTAAAATTCAAACGGCAATAAATAAAAATATTCCTTCTCAAAGGTCACAAGCTTCAGTAAATAAATCAAATACTTAAACAACATCTTTGTCAATAGTATTCCTTCCGCTGTACGGAATGCAAATCACGATTCTGAAATTAGAGATCTTCGGCATCGTATAAATAATCCTAATGAAAGTTCAAAATTTAGTTTTGCTCCAGATGATGTGAATTTAGCTGTAAGAAGACTGAAGAGTTCTCATTCAGAAGATGTTTTGGTATCTCTTCCTGTATTATTAAACAGATTCTTTATATTGTGGTTATGTCTTTAACTGACCAATATAATTTGATTTTATTCTCAGGGTATTTTCCATCTTTTCTTAAGGATTCTATTATAAAACCTATCCAGAAGAAAGGCAGCCCAGAAGATCCTAATAATTATCGCCCCATAGCCCTTGTTCAGGTTTTCCCCAAGATTTTCTAATATCTATTTTTATATCTGTTTCATATCAGTTAACTCATTTTTAATTAGGAGAAACTATCAATATCACATTTTCCTCAAAGAAAGGAATTCCTACATGTAAGTTAGTTAAACTTTTGCGATTACATTTGGATCATGATATGTCTTGGCCCACCCATATAGATTCCCTTATTACCATTTTAGCAAAGAATCTCTATCTGTTGAGAAGACTCTCTAAAGTATTTTTGTCTTTTGTATCATGCTTTTTTCCACTCCCATGGAAATTGTATTCTTTTATGGGGTGGTGCCAATATATGCCGGAGATTTTTATTTTGCAGAAGAAATAAATTCGTGTAATTTTGGGTTTGGCCCCTGTTATTCTATGTCATTTTATATTTTCTGCTATGTTGTATATTAAAACTCAGTTAACCCAAATTACCACTTCACATATAAATGACGTAGAATATAGTATGAGACATAGGATTTTAATCGTTAAGCCTCATTTAAGGTTATCTAATTCAAATAAAACTTATATGTCAGTTGGTATGAAGTTTTATAATTTACTATCTTCATTTATAAAGCAATTATATATCATAGATTTAAAATGTCTTTGAGAACTTTATTGATTCAAATCGAAAGTATTGTCTTGAAGAGATTGAGAATTATTTTCTAGAAAATAATAAATATTATCTATAATATAAATATAAGTCCTGTGATGTTATTTCATTTCATCTTTGTATCTTAATGTATCTCGTGCATGTTTGCTTATGATATACGAATAAATTAAATTAAATGAAATGTGATGTTAATTGTTGAAAAAATCTTTATATACATAACTGTTTATTTTTGACAAACTCAAATAATCGTGGTTGCTAATAACACATTGCCCCACAAAAAAGTTTTCAATAAGAAAGTAGTTATTTTTAGAGCAATTACATTGGACAAGTTGTACAATTGAAACTCAATTTGTATCTCTTTGTTTTACTAACGACAGTTGCATACGTTAGCAGTGAACAATATCACGTATGAAAGTTAGGCAAATTTATTGAGTGTACGTATTTCTAAGTAAAAGAATGCACTCTTAATTCCCCTTTTACATCATTACTTGTTTAGTTTTATTAAAATTGGGAGAATTTTTGTTCGACTCGACAAGAATTCGTAACACATAATTTGATATATAAATCACATCACAACATTGCAACATTATTTATGTTCTAATAAAGAATAGATTGTAAAACTAAGAATGTTCACTCAACATTAATCTTGGTTGAACTATGTGCCAACGTATTTAAATCAGGATGTTTTAAATTAGATCGAATCGATTAGAAGTGCAGTCTTTTTCCTTAAAAAACACATTACAAGAAATAAATTTCCGTACACAAGATATGTACAATAATAATATTAGTTTGCTTTCTTCTGCTTACCTTGCAGAGAACGTTGATTGTTCTATATAATCATATTTGGATATATACAAATACAAAGATTTGTTGCTGAGTGATCAAAAATTTGTCCGTAACAATGGCCTACAATGATATGCGTATTGTTATTAAAGAAATTATATTACAGCTGTTATACAATACCTTATTATGAATTTCTCTTTCATACGAGCTCCATATCACATCGAATCGTGGAGATCTTGTCCAATCCTGTAACAGTTAACGTGCACGGAATATGTGAATGTGAGCAACTCTAAAGGCCGCTTTAGACGACAGCATTTATGCTACGATGAATCTTACGATTAGAAGTAGTGCCAGAGTGTGAAAGCAAGAATGCTACAATAGGGCAAGATGCTATCGTATAGATCCATAACTTTTTTCTTTTTACCCTGGCAAACTGCTTTCGCTAAGATTTATCGTACGAGAAATTTTATCATCTAAAGCGGCCTTAAGAGTACTCTTAATACTCTAAAAATGCTTTACTGCTACAGAGTTGTTGTTCTTAACGGTTAATGGCTGTAGTACTAATATTGCAAGTCGTCTATACTTCATTGATATATCCTTGTGCCCATGTGATATGGGTTATTTAGGAAATCTTGATATACAAATCTGTTAATTTTAACAAACTCAAATAATCGTGGTTGACAATAACACATTACCCGAAAACAATAGCTTACAATAAAAAAATGTTATTTTTGAAGCAATCACATTCGACAAGTTTTTTTACAATTGAAACTCACTTTGTATCTCTTTGCTTTACTAAAGACAGTTGCATACCATAGCAGTGAACAATATCACCTAAGAGAGTTGCACAACGTTAATAATTGTACATATTATTACGTAAAAGAATGCACTCAATTTCCCCTTTACGTCATTAATCTTTTAGTAGTATTACCATTGGAATAACCTTTTCTCAACTTGGCAAGTATTGAACAAATAGATTGATCTATATAATAGTTTCATATTTTTGCAATGTTATTTAAGTGTTCTAATCTACAATAAATTTCAAAACTACAAATGTTCAACTTGCTTCTATCTTGCTTGAGTTATGTGCCAACTTATTGAAATAAGTATGTCTTAAATGAGATCGAGTCGATTAGAAATGCAGTTTATTTTAGTAATAGAAACACAATTACAAGAAATAAATGTCCGTACAAGAGAAATACACAATACCAATATTAGTTTGCTTTCTTTTCTATAGCGTGCACAGAACGTGAATTATTTTATATAATCATGTTTACATGTAAACAAATTTTAAAAAATCGGTTCTAGGTGATTAACAATTTGTCCGTAGCAATGGCCTACAATGAAACGCGTATTGTTTTGGAAGCAATTATATTACAGCGGTTATACAATAAAGTATTATAAAGCTCTTTTTCAATATGAGCTCAATATCACATCAAATCGCGGAAGTCTTGTCTAGCCCTGTAACAGTTTACGTACACGGAATATGTGAATGTGTGTAATACACTAAGAATACTAGTAAATCTCTAAAAATGCTTTAGTAGTACAGAATTGTTGTTCTCTACGGTTAATCGATGTAGTACTAATATTATAAATCATCTACTGCTCATTGATATATTCTTTAGTTTCTTTGTTCCAATGTGATGTTAAGAAATTTCGGTATACCAATCAGTTTAGTTTATAACAAACTCAGATAATAGCGATTGGCAATCACACATTGCACCAAACAATAGCTAACAATGGGAAAATTGCTATTTTTAGAGAAGTTACATCAGACAAGTTTAGCAATTGAAACTCAACTTGTTTCTCTTTGTTTTACTAACGACAGTTGCATACAATAACTGTGAAAATTATCACATAAGAAAGTTGCACAACCTTAATAAATACTTATTTTTAAGTAATAATTGTACTTAATTCCCCCTTTACATCATTACTTGTTTAGTTTAATTACAATTGGAAGAATTTTTGTTCGACTCTACAAGTATTTTTAACATAGTTTGATAATCACTTCATATTTATGCAATGTCATTTACCAGTAAATGTTCGAATGAACAATAAGTTGCAAACCTACGAATGTTGAACTAGCATTTA
>JAGDQP010067481.1:0-11145 GCA_022664845.1 Lepisma saccharinum
GGAATAATTTGAGATACAATTGCCACCATATCTATATTCAAGTTTCTAGCATAAGCGATGAGTCCCATTTAAGTTGTAATACCCAAAGCAGTGGCTAATTCTCATTGTTCGGTAATGGTAACAAGGTTTGTCTGAAGTATAAACATGGCCAAGAATGCTTTGATTCCTGAGCTCCATTTAGTTCCATTGAGCCATTTAGTTCACTGTAGCCCTGCTTCTGTGAACTGGAGCTAACTTTTTTTTTAAATACCTAATCCAACATTGACAGGTAACAACGAAAAGTTCTAAGCATTGCTTCCATTATTTAGTGCTTGACCATACTTATGAAACTTCTGTTGACTGAATAAATGCCTTAAACGAGCTAGTGAACTTCTAAGAATGGGACCTACAGTTTTTGTTAAAGTGGGTACAGAAATTCCCGAGCGCACAACTCTTAATTATATACGTTTAATTATAAAAACCCTGGAAAAAAAAAACTACCTTCTACTCTCCTTCCGAAAAATCTGGAGGACTTCATCCACCAGGAAAATTCTGGAATCGTTACTATCACTTCTCCATCACGAGTTCGTTGAAGTCAGTTTACTATTAATTAAAAATGTAGAATAAAATCAATATCCAGCTCCAATTATTAAATAAATGCTCAGGAATCCCACAATGACGTTAAAAGCCAGAATTCTCTTCACATCGCAAACGCTTATTGTTCCAGATAGGAATGTCCAATATCAGACTTTTGCCACGACCAAAATTAGTCTTTTAATTATAAAGTAGTTCCCAAAATGCAATCGGAAATCTGACTAGTCCTCGAAGTCAATTTAAAGCACTTAAACCTAAATATGAAAACATTTCCCAAATTCTTAAACGCACTTTGAAAACTCAAATTGTGAAAACTAGTCAAAAGCGACGTGTGTCTTCTTACTTTAGAAATGGAAGCCGACCGGGTAACCGTGCGGTCTAAGGCGTTAGGCCAACGCCTCGAAGGTCCCGGCAGGTTGTCTTAACTCGAACGTGACGGATCGAAGTCAACAGTTACTAGAGTGGCTCATTTAAAACAAAGTTTTCATTGTTCTTTTAGAAATTGGAACTGCGAGAGAAAAAAAGTTTTAATACGATAAGTGTTTTCTGAGAACTTGTACTGATACCATAATCAATACCATTCTCATTGTTCACGTTAAAGCCGGAGACACTGCCACCCAACAATTTGCAGTTAACAGATCAATACAAATAAATCCTACCACTACCTCCAGTCACTCGAAGCAAATGCCGGGTTTGTACACACACACTAGGCCGTCAGACTACTTTCCAACATTTTCCCCCTAGCCTACACCAGCCTGAGATGCCTAAAGGCCATAAATATGCACGGAGGACAAATATGAAAAGCAATACGTATCTCCCATACTGTTTTCGTTAGAAACTTACCTCAGAAACTATGTACTTTCACCTTTTACCCCGAAGGCATCTTCAGGCGAACAACAACTACTGTACGGAAATGTCTGGATACGTGTATATTTGAAAATTTAAATAAAATGAATGAGTATAGATATTTTTGTAAGGTTTCGAACTTCACCGTCACTTACATATTTTGAAAACCCGATTTATAAATGTTGCCAACCATAAACCTGATTCCGAAAATATGCAAGTGACGGTGAAGTTCAAAACCTAACAAATCTCGCTTTAAATATCTATACTCCTTTTCTCACTTTGCTTACATTTTCAAATAAACTTATCCATAATAATTGTTGTTCGCCTGGAGATTCCTTTCATAAGAAGGTGAATAGTGCTTAGCTAGTAAATTTCAACGTTGCTGACGAGGATCAAATTGGCTTTAAATAGGTACGTATTTCCACTAATCCTACAAGTTTTCTCATCAATATTAATTTTTAAATACCTATTTATTCCTTCCAACCTATTAATTAATTAATTAAAAGGAAATAGAAGCACGGCGCCAGGAAGATTAAAAAAAAAAAGGCTTCGCAAAAGTATGAACTAATTTGAGTGAAATGTGATTTTAGTTCTAAAAAGGCATGTAGCTTCTAAAGACGCGTCCTACTATTGTTCGTTCGCGGGAACTTTGCACCTAAATTAGTGCAAGGTTTATGGTCTATATGGGACATGAGCATACTTTTCGGATGTTTCATATCAAATTATGGCCTCCCGTACGTTAGTGTTGTAAGGAAACAAAACTCAATGTGGTTCATAGAACTCAGGAAATAATTAGATTTGTACTAAATTATGGTGCAAAGTTAGCGCAAATGAAGTATAGTAGTGTGGGATCGAACCATGTTCTCATTTGAAACGCACAATACTACTCGCCACCAGTATCCTATCTTCAACACACTATTTTCCCTCTACGTAGCTGGATAACAGGACTTCTTCGCCACAATGAATTAGCTCTACTGGATTACTTTTCAATGGAAACTAATATTTGCAAATATAAAGGTGATTTACACTGACTTAACATTAACAGCTGCATGAAGTCCAACTCAGATCCAAAGTCGACAGCTTGCTGACTCCAGTCTCCAACTGCTGGTAAGGTACTATTTGGATACGTAATAATAATAATAATAACACTTCGACGAATCACCGTAAAAATAGATCCACTGTTGTTGCACACAAAATGAGGCGACGTTACTGAGCCTATTGGTTCACAAGGAACAGAACCCGAAATTTGAAAGCATACTGCACAAGGTCAATTGTTATAGTTTTGCGTCATTCGATAACTAAAATTAAAGCCAAAACTGGACGCAAAATATTACACAAAATAAATCGAAATCTCTTTAAAAAATATATATATATATATATATATATATTCAAAATAACGATTACAGACTTCCTTTACATCTGAATAAAGAAATATTTGAGCTACATGGCACCTATAGGACCAATGCGTATGCTTACAAATAAAGGCCTCAATTATTCGTGAACAGACAGCAGTAAATAAGAAATTTAAGTCTCTTGGTAGATAGCAGCACAAAAATAAATTCCTTGAATACTTTAGGGAAAAAAACTTTCAAATATAAAAGCTTAAGTGGTAACTACTTCCTTCAAGTAGGAGGGATGACGTTCCTCGGCAAGTACTTCCAGAATTGGTATAAAGATAGCGGCCAGAACCTACTGAATGTACTATCCCGGCATTCGTCTGGCAGGACTTGCGAAAACCTCAGCCACGATGATCGGTGTGAGCGGGTCTCGATCAAATTCTTGAAATCTACAGCACAACTTTTAATTCTGAAAACACTTATAAAAATTGAAACATAAATCATGCTCGTACGGCCATCTTTCCTAAATACTTAGTGTTATTCACGTTCTTATACAGGAATCAAATGGGTTTGAAATCTGCTGAGGCACCTCTGTACAGACGGTATTCATCTACCGCACTACGAAATGTCGGAATAGTATTTTCAATACGCCAAGGGGATCTCCAATTCGTGGTCGTCGAGCAATACCATTCCGTAAAACCTGAAACTCCGTGTGACCTGCACAACACTAATTATTCCTTCTTCAGTCTTTGTAACTACATTTTCAATCCCCTCACCAAAAAAAAAGTGACAAAACTATTGAAGTTATGTGAAGTTTAGATGAATGTTTGAACATAGTTTCCGAAAAAGTTACACTTATTTTAAGGGTACTTTGCCCAAACAACCCCTTATGACGTTGCCGACCGTCGTACATACGACGACTGTGGATGTTCAATAAACTAAAGTTGCTAACACGTTCTCAGCAGCACTTAAATAATGAAAGACTAAAATTAAAATACCCATTTCCGACCCAAAGCAACAATTAACATGAAATAAAAACAAGACGGAATATTATTTGGGGATTACTGCAATCAAGGCAGAATATTTGCCCCTTAGCCTGTTCAAATTTTAACAGTTGTCAATCCTATCTAAGAAGCTCCATCATTCCAATAATGGACTACCTCGAGTTGAAAGAAAAAGCTCTGAGCTTCAGCCGAAAGCTATATGGACTCAGGAATAAACTTTCTAACATTCTCCGCTCAGGCTACAACTTAACATCTGAGACAGAGTTCTCGCAGAGTACTCACTGAGTTTTGTCTCCAGCAATTCTTCAAATCTCAGTGGAACTCAAGACTACATTCCCCCTATATATGTATTGCAAAAATGTAAATACATACCTGAAAATTTTTGTATTCCAAACAGCCTCATTACTCCATCATGCACTCTAATTTAGGATCCAAATTGTGATTCACATGTTCAAAAATATTACGTACTTCGTATAAGAACAAAAATCACCGTGCACTTGATGTATTAATTTAAAAAAAAAAAAAAAAAAAAAAAAAAAATTAAGCTCGAATCACTATAAATCGTCACTTTCGTCAATGAAGAAAAAAAATCAAAGTTAAGATTGGTACTTTGCCGTGGAACCATCCCTAAATGCCACTTTCTCGTACTTTCGAACACAAAGCACACACACACACAAGCAAATATATTTAGTATATTCACTATAGGGTTCTGGTGTAACAGACTGCTCAGTACGTGGCGAATGCATTAAGAACAGCACTTAATCTTTGTCACTCACATCAACAATCTTACCTGCTTTTTCTTCACTTTCCACAAAAAAATGTATGATCTATATCCACCGTCGAATATTGATGTAAATCCGCTGAAAAGAGTTTTCTTTCTTTTTCTTTTATGCAAATTCAATCCCAGGACTGAAATATGATTAATCTTATGCTGCAATTCTTTCCTACCAAAATATATTTAGTTTGCAGTGAAATGACGAACACACGTAAACATACTGTAGCACTTTCAAAGATAAAAAGATTTGAGGCAGATCGCGATTTTCAGATTTCAGTCCCGAGATTAAGTGAACGTTCTAAAAAAACACCGTAAGCGAGACTGATACTGCTCAACATACGGAAATACCATTGTAATGGAGGTTTTAAAAGCTACGTTAGTCCTGTTTAAATAAGTACTCTTAAAAGTTCAATGGAACTCTCACTTTATTTTATCTGTACAAAACAGCTTGTTAAAGTCTCACCTCTTTCTCTTCACGTAACAGACTTCAAAATTTCATTGACCAAACATTACGATAACACACTTTGCTTGGTACAGAACAAACTTTGATACACATATGAACAGAAAATTTAAATAATTGAAGCAAACATTATCTTTTCTTGGTAGTATTTTTGTGTACACAAATAATGACATTCATTTACTAAAATGAAAATTAATAATTCGTTATAAACATTTGCCAATTTCTCACTGGATAAAAAAGAAAACATTGAATTTTGAGCAATGTAACAAATTCAAACAAGCCTGAGGATGGTGTATATATATATATATATACACATATATGCTCTACTTCCAATGTTAAAAGTTTGGATTTTCAGCACTTTCGAATACTTTGTTGTATTTTTTTTTTTTACATGGATTTTGAAAAAAAAATTAGAAGTACAGTTGAACGTCAACCAATACGATTAACAGTAACGAATACTACACAGTCGATAGCAAAGATAATAGTTTGGACGGAACAATTTTTATCAATACCCCCAGTGAGCTTGGAAAAGCTTAATGCATTAGTACATTATATAACAAAAAAAAATAAACTTTTCGATCAATCACAAATCCGTGCACTAAAATCTCCACGCATATCGAAGGTATCAATAAAAAGAATTACGCCGAAAACTAGTAGCTGTTGCTAACGAGAGTACACAAGCATAAAATTAACTTCTCAAGCACAAAATGTCGCCATCTGAACTAAAGAAAACTTTCACCTGGGGAAACTTTCATGTAGACAGTACAATTCTTAGAAAACAGATCAGAGGTGCAAATATCTTTATAAAAAAAAAAAAAAAAACACTCAGTCTTATTTAAGTTGCGAAATTAATTGTATCCTGCAGGTCTATTTTTTGAATTTGAAACTATACGTAGAATTACAATAAATAAGAAATTATATTCAAAAATCACACATTCGTTACTTTAAAGGCTGCTTAACATGATTTTTCTCTGAACGAGATATTTTTAATAATAATAATTAAAAAAAGAAAAGAAAAAAAAGAAAACAAAGGTGCATCTTCAGTTTGCAATATTATCAAATTTAGAGGTAGAAAAAAGGATCACTAAACAAACTTAATTTCGCTCACAGCAAAGTGTGCAATTACGTAAGCTTGCAAACAAATTATACATACAAGCAAAAGGAAAAAAGATATAATATATATTTATATATATACTTTATATAGTTATTTATATTATGATACAAGTAATAGCATGCACCAAATGAATGGGTTCTGAGTATGAATTTTATGCAGCCAATCGCAAATAAAGCTACTTAATTTTTTCAATATATGAATCTCACACAATTCGCTTTCACATGGCTCCGTAATACATATATTTATATATGTACAATGAAAACTAATTCCAGGATTGAATTGTTACTTACAAGATTTCCTGAAGTTCCGGTAAGCTCTTTTCTTACCAGTAAGGGCACTATAACATTTCCGACAATATCGATCACAAATCTGAATGACTGAGTGTAAACAACATGAGCTAGACCCAATAAGAATACTGGAACCAAAGTAATCACAGACCGCTGTATTCAGCTTTGTACCATATTAAATGAACTTTGTCTTGATCAATCACTTTTTCAACTTCTTTATACAGAATTTAATATCTTGTCATTCACAATTTATGGCAGTCATGTTGGACTTCGTAAGTACAACTCGCTTACCCTGTCAAACAGTCAGCCCTGTTTATTCAAACATCACAGAACAAGTACACAAAAATAAAAAGTTTCAACTATCACACCCCACTACAATCAGTGCTTTATGCTAGACTTGAAATCACAACTTACATTCTTTCGAGGAAGGCGGGGGGAGGGGGGGATATAGGGAACTCAGAAAACACACAATCCACATCACAACATTCAAACTGGCATTATGGAACAAACACAACTGGCCATTTTGGAGGGGATTGGCCTTCGAAATATTTTGGTCCCTGATTGTACTGACTTGGCCGGAGTGTGACAAGGATTTGGGGGATGTAGGATATGGTGAGATCACAGGGGCTTCACATTTGGCAGGGCGGTGGGGGTTGTAGAGATGGACTAAACCACCTCAACTTGACACATACGGGGCCATCTGCTCAAATACAACTGCGCCTCTGGGGTCCAGGAAAAATTCTGCGTTTCTTAGAGATTCTTTGCAACTGTTTTCCTTGTTACTGCTTACTCTGTCCCTTGCGTAGTCCTCAAGCTTCACCTCATACAAAACGCAAATGGAACCATTCTCACCTATCCTGTAGGACACCTCCCGGGGGTCGATCCACATGGTGAGTTCGGACGGGAAGAGACTATGCAAATAGGAACCAGACAGTCCACATGACTCTCCAGCCTGAGTGATGACTGGATCCATTTTCCCATTGATCCGTATACAACGATAGCCAGAACCTCTTGTTGGAGAGTCCGGAAACCAGTGATCCCTGTAGCGTCTTCGGAGCAAGTCCGTCAAAGATTGTTTGAACATTTCTAATTGTGTTTCATTAAGGCTGTTTGGATGCAATCGAAGCAACTGAACCAAAAAGTTCGCTGCTGAATGAATTTCTAGTCGCATGATCAAATTATCACAACACTTTCAGAAGCTAATTTGAGAAAAATAATGTTGACGTGGTGAAATATGACAACTACGGTAAATACACACACACTGTTGTTCAGGAACTCGTATTTCAAAGAATTGTTGATCACAGTGATGTAAATGATTATCACTTCAGATTCACTCGCTTATCACATACTAAATGGCAGTGAATCCACAATGGCTTCAACAGGCTGGGTAGTTCGCTCTCTCTCACTCACTACAGCTGCTGGCACTTCTTAGAACACGTAGACTAGAACCTGTGGCACACTGGATGTATTTTTCACTTCGCACTTACACGCACACATACAGTATACAGACACTGACTATTCTTTGGTACTAACCAAACTCTGTCCTGGACGGCTTGGTGATGTTAGATGGTAAAGGGTGGCTTACGGCCACGCGTCGATCACCCTCACTCGCTTGTCGCTTCTACCTCGTTCTGGCTCACAGAAACAACTTCTACGGTCTTTGTTAGGATTTCTCTCTACCTGACGTCATACTCCTGCACGTCACTCGACTGCTTTCCAGCCAATCACAGAAGCAGGCTTGGGCGATTTCACGTAAATACACAGTGTATCAAACTACAGGCTTTTCCACCAACACCGAACTGCGTTCCTTTGTTTCCAAGTCAAATTGGTTGAAACTTTTCGTCGAGCAAAAAATGCTTGCCACCTGCCTACCGAAGCCAGCCAACCAACCAACCATCTTGTAGTTGGATGTTGATGTTCCCAACCTTGTTTATTTACTCCAGATACAAATTCTGTATTTATAAGAAATTATCAAGATCATCTATAATTTAATTATTTCTGAAGAGAAACTTTCTTTATACCTCATATCATTTTAAGGCTACATTATCATTCACTTACCGTAACACTATTAGGTTGGAAAAGGAATAGAAAATTCCTGGCCTTAATTTAAGGTATTATCCCAACATTTGCCTCGAGTGACTATGGGGACACTCAGGGTAAATAGCTTTCAAATCCAATCAGCAGTTCAGTTCAGTTGTATAATATGTAGCAGTAGACTGCTAATAAAATGTAACATTATTCCATAGTCATCCTTCAATCTTTCTAATCATAATTTTGTTCCAGTTCTTGCCATGGTTTCTGCCTAAATACCGTCACTGTTGTTGAGGACTTCATATTCAATACTTAGTTTGTTATATTTTGATACACTAGCACTAAATATAGACTTCGAAGAAGACCTATTAGTATACATTCGGTCCAAGAAATAATTTCCAGCTGACTTCAACTTGACTACGTGGCTAACACTCCTCCACCGAGTCACTGGAGTCAGTTGTTACAGTTATAATAATAAAGGCCAAAGGAACCAAAATCTCACGGAATCTCAACTTTCACAAGAAGCATAAAAAAAGACACATACTTCCAAGTACGAATTTTGAATGTTATTTATGGCCTTTAGGCATCTAAGGCTCAGGCCGGGATAGGGAAGGGGAAAGGATATGACAGGAAAAACCTCAGTCAGGATGGTCGGCCGCTGGGATTGGACTAAAGAACTCCCGACCGCTAAGCCGACGGTTGCTCGGTACTTCCAAGTATGTATTATGTATAAAATAATACATGTGTTGTGTGTTTGAAATTTGTAGGGTAGAATGAGCTCGTACTCACTAATAATTATTGCGTGTGTCTATTTTTAATTCACCGTGTGTAGCGTCGAAGGGATAACGCCCCTCAGTGAGCACGTCTTGGGGGCAAGTAGCGGCTAAGACCTCTGTGTAGGTACCATATCGGTATGTACATGCTGAAATTGAAACAAATCCTGCAAAACCCAGTCAGTATGAACGGCAGAAAGAACTTTGTCGGTTCACTATATTTTCTTATGACCGATTCCTCGACTCTACAGGCTACACTAAAGCTGAAATGCCAAGTGTATACTAGATCGGCATTATTCAACATTGTTACGTATAACGTACATTTAGGGCACATACGGCATACTTAGTCCTTCGTTGTTATATTGCAACAGTTTCATGCATTTGTGTTTCACTTCCACATGTTTTATTATTAGACAGCTGAGGTGTCCAAACTTGAGGTCTACTGCTAATTCAGATGGAAGTAAAACAGAAGAAATTCGGCCTGAGCCACAGATGCCTAATGATCATGAATAAAATTAAAAGTCAAATAAGAAATTAGAAACTATTATCTTCTATATGCACAATAATGATATGCCTATATGATTGGATTAATGAGCAAACTAGCACCTGCATCATACCGCACACTTGTCTAAATGTACTTTATATAACTTCCATATTTTGATATGTCCTCTGGATAGTGAAACGAGGCGAAACCGATCTTAGCCATTAAAAAAAATCGCTACAATTCCAATCGATGTACTATGCACGGAGACCGGCGGCTAAACTGCAATCAAGTATAACTTATGCTACTTTTCATATTTTATTCCCTTTCATTATGAATAATTTTGACCAAGGAACAACATTTACATATGGCCTGGGATAATAAGGAGGTTTCAAGCAGAGCTGAAACCAGGTAAATTTTGGTGACCTGCTTTGCCTTCCGCCTCACCGGACCGAAATTGGGTCACCCGTCACCGGGTCAGAGCGGGTGACCCGTTTCAGCTTTGGGTTCTAGAGCACGATTTCACTGTAATAATAATAATAAATTGTATATGGTGTATCCTCATGTTCCAGGACAGACTGCATGTAACAAAATAATTATTCGCATCGCTGTCTCCCCATTTTTTAATTTTATTTAAGGCCTTTAGTTAACTTTGGCTCAGGTCGAATGAATGATAATAGGGGGATTGATGGAATTAAGAATGTGGGCGGAAACTGAAGAACCCCAAGAAACCTACGCACGCGGTGTTTGTCCCCCACAAAGCCCAGATGACATGAGATGGGATCGAACCGACAACTCCAAGCACCAGAGGCGAGTGCTCTACCATTGAGACACCGCGACGCCTGTCTCTCTAGTTGTCAAAAGAAACGATCTAAGTCTTCAGCTGATCGACTTTCAGTGGAACCACTTTCCGAATGAAGGACGAGGGATGGCGCTCCTTGGTGAACACAATTTCCGAGGGTTGGAAATCGACCACAATCTTTAAAATGGGTACGGTATCGGCATTCTTTCGGTGCACTACTGGGGTAGAGGGACAAGAAAGTCTCAGCGATTCTCGAACGATTTGAACCACAGACCTTCGTCACTCCACTGCATATGGACTGGGTATATATTTTGTTTTGTGCATACGCATGCTTCAACATGCTCTGACCTGGAATGGTAGGTAAGGTTTTAATTTCCTAATAAATATAACAGGCCAAAACCGACGTAGCTAAACGCCAGTTCTCGTCAAAACTCGAAACAGCAAAGTATTATTTTTTATCGTTAAACCGTATTCACGACAAAAATTACTTGAAAAACACAACTGTATGCTGTTATATCTCTATTTTACAGTTTGTGTCATCTGAGTTCTGAATAGTTCATATTCCTGAAACTGTATACAGTAATATAAACAAGATATAATATTTGCTTCAATTTATATTCGCATGAAGAATTGGAATTATTAACATAAGTTGCTTGCTGTTC